>BROG01001039.1:0-160799 GCA_030159075.1 Atrina japonica | reverse complement strand
GAGCTTTCGATTCTGCTTCCAACAGATTGGAATTGTCATGGTAATGGACAAATTCCCAGTGAGAATATCTCCTAGATTTAACTGAAAGTATGTTAGATGTTTTCTGAACTATTAAAGCTGGCCAGTTTTTGTTCTGGCTAATATTTCAGGATCATTGCACAGGGTTTGTTTATGCAGTGAAGAACATGATATTAATGATATATTTTGGGAACTCTTGCGGAGAGTTTGTTTACATGAAGGGCAAGGGGTGCAGCGCACTTTTGAAATGGGAGGGGGGGGGGTACAAGTATGTTTATGCCGACCACTTTTTGACATAGTTTCTTTTACCAAACAGCCACTACTTTTTAAATACTTGATTTTTTTTTCAAAGCAATAGTTATGATTCTTGAATAATTGATTTTCCGGAATCCGTACTTATCATTACCAAAGTTTTGGCCCCTCGCTACGCGCGGCCAAAACAATTACATTATATATACTCTCCCTTCCCTGTTTCCCATCATTTCGGTAAAGAATTTTTCGTTTTCTTTTCCTCAGTTTGTATGGATATGAAAATTTATTTGTAAACTTGACAAATTTTGCATTATATCAAAATGTAAATTATATCTCACCAATTATTTACACATTACATGAATGTAAGTGCAGGTACCGGGGGGGGGGGCAGGGACGCCCCCTCCCCATTCTTTCTCACATACCAATTATTTTATGCATTATTAACACGTCTGGAATCCTGAGAAAAGGCTTCCTAAAGCTTTTGAAAATCACAAATTTTCTGGACTCCCTCATCATGCTCTGCATGTATTTGTGTTTGCTGATACTCAATTTATTTTTGATAAATGATATGCATGTCAATTTCATACAATATTTGGCCGGAATAAAAACGAGTCGCAATGTGATAATTAACTCCCTGGGCTTTAATAATTGAACATTTCTGGGAAGCATACCATGGACTACGGGGAAATGACGATTTTTGTGTCTGGAAGCTAGAGGATGCCTCATCGGGCTTCCAAATTAATCCATCAACGATAATGAGGTCATAATTCAATGTCTGGAGGATATTAGGCCAAATTTCTGTTGTAACTATTTTGCTGATCGTACCTTCTTTTGAGAAGGATAATGAAAGTGGTTTATTAGCGGATTGCTATGCGTATTTTTGCGTCTGGATGCAGAAAAAGGGGTTCCAGATTTAAAAATCTATTTGAAGGATGCATAAAACCCTACCCCTAATGAAATATTGCTTCACAATTAATCGAACACCTAGAAATATTTGCAGTCATGAGGGAGGGAGAAACTTCCGCCTTAAGTTGATAAAATAGGTGTAAAACCTTTCATTTTTCTATAAAAAGTCGAAAAATGGAAGACAAATTTTAAAAAGTTGCTCCGCTGGGTGACTTTAATTAAATTTCACATCACTCCAAATTGAAATAATCACTTTGCTATTGATGAAATCATCCCTCTGCTATTGATGAGGTATGCATAGCATAAACAGTTTTAATTGAAGTTTAAATTTTAATTTTTAACACATAAGCAAGTTTAATTAATGTCAACAATCTCAAACCTTACCCCTTTTAAAATCACCTTTTGATTTGCTTACTACACCACTGAAAAAAAAAAAATTCTCAAATCAAATTCATTCTCAATATTTTGAACGTTTCCCCCCTCCCACTTTTCTGGACCCAGCTACGTCACTGTTGGATAAATAATAAATTCAGTTTTGGGGACTTTTACTGAGGATTTGCGCGTGAACGACAAAAGATAAAATGATAGACGTAAGCTATGAAGACCTATCCGGATATTATTAATAGTAAAATGCCGACTACGTGTTTACAACTCACATGAATGTTCCAGTTCATTTTATACTTGATGCTTAATATTTAAAAACCTGAATATTTTATACACAATTCATATCTATTTTCGGATAAATTGATCTAGAATATAATGATTAAACTTTGATATTTACAAGTTTAATTAAGTGCTATTTGAGGAATATCAAAAGAATCTATTAAAGCAACTATTTTTACTGATTTAATTAAGGAGTAACTTGCAAAATAACTTTTGAAGTTTTGACAAAGTTCAAATCGGAATAAGTTTCATTGAAAATATGTGAAATTTGTATACATAGGTGATCTCTCATTTTAAAATGAACTGGAAATTTGCCAGTGAAACTACATAGAAAGCATGTTTTGTGTACGAACAAGGTCGTTTAAACAATTTATACCCGCCATGCCACTGAACTAAATTTCGCTTCAATATTACCACTTATGATATCTATGGATACATTTCAAGGAGGCCTATAGCCTATAAAACGTGCAGTGGATATGTGCTTTTATATAAATCAAATTGGTCATACTTAGGGTATTGTTTTTAGATTTGCTGATGTCATTTTAAACTATATTCGAAACATTAAGATAGAATCTGGCGACTTTACGGCACGTTCAGGGTAAATTCCGAACCTGCAAAAACCGATGTCTTATAGATGTCCTGAGCACTGAAACAATGATCCCTTTAAATGCCTGTACATGTCAGAAGAATCATTAAATACGATAAAAGGAGTTTTCATGTACAATAGGGAAACTTTGGCAGTGGTTCACGGTATTAAATACATGTGAATATACTCATTTAGTTTGTTGTAAAATCGCTCAGCTTGATCAGTTTATGATTTGATCTACTATGTCACGCTGACTTTTATTATTTCATTTAATCATATCATACGTTACATCAAAAATATAAAATATATTTATAAGTTTTTCCTCCGAGATGTAGTAGTGGCACAGGTTCTTGTAGACAGGACCATCTAAGTGCCCTTTGTCCATGAGCCCCCTTGATTTTAGTCTACATGTATATTCTTTATTCCTTTCTTCCAAACATTATGAATTTAAGATACACCTGGGCGAATATGGCAAAACAACGGAATCCAACCAGATGCGGTTGCACTGTATATAAAAAGAGTACCACATTTGGATGTATTCCGGTCTTTGACCATATTCCCTGGTGTAAAAATTATAATGTTTTGAAGAAAACAATATAGACTAAACATAAAGGGGGGGGGGGGTAATGGGAAAGGGACACCAAGAGGTCCTGTGGTTTTTGTTTACATTCTTAATCATGACTCACGACATATAGTCCTAGATGATTGGCATTACACATGTAGAATATAAACGTGTTATAAGTACCTAACTATACTGAAACATACAGGTGTAATAATGTTTGTATTTTACCGGTCACTGCCTGTAGCATACGGGATTCATAAATTAAAGGTATACATGTACATGCTGTCATTTTGATAAAAAGAAATATCTCGCTGTTAGACCAGAACTTTCATTAAAATGCTAAAAAAGAGATATTGCCATAAAAAATTTAACATATCAATGACATGCATATATTGCCTAGAATGAATGAAATACGCCGACAAATCATTTTTTCTGTCATCCATGTAAGAATGCATATGCTTACTCGTCCATTGTTCACATTCGATTACTTTTCACAAATACGACATCATAACAACTTGTTTTCAATCCGGGATTTTTTTTAAACATTTTATTTGTATAGAACGTCGAATGCTCGAAACTTTTAATACAACAAACAAATTCATTTTGGAAGCTTATATGCCTTTGAAACCTGACTGCACAGTAATCGTATAGAGCCGTATACTACTGGGCGTTAAACTTGCAGGAGAGGTGAACACACCAACAGGTCGTATCGTAAATGATTTTGAACAATCAGCTTCAAAGTCTGTCGAATTCAGTTCAGAGAGTACAATTATTGAACTCCAATATTTCTTTTAGCGTTCTGGACCCAGTTGCACAACACATTGTTAAAGTTAATCTACAGTTAGCCCATTGGTTTAACAAGCTGTTGTGCAACTGGGTCCTGATGCTTACTGGGCATTAAAGTTTACCTGTTTCTATATATACATAATGCATAGACGATAGTTTGCAAATACAATGAATATAGTATTGCAAAAACAAATGCATTATATCTTTTGCATTTTCATTTGCTTACATTTTTACAAAAAAACTGTTCTGTTACGTAGTCAATGAGAATGAAACCGACAACGTAAAAGAGGTAAATACCTCTAATTACCAAATATAATGGATATTCGAAACTTAAAAGCCCGTTAGAATATAAAAGATCTCAGATAAAAATGTATAAATCTTTAGGATCTTTTCTAAATATGAAACGCATGTGCTTGATTCTGTTGTATCTTTAATCGCGACGATTTCGGCTTTCCATCGTATATTTTCCACATTTAAGTAGTAATATCCCTCAGTCACCCGCATATGGAGTTTATATTTCACAAATGATCCGATATGCCATAGCGTGTACAACATATGAAGATTTCATATACAGAGGTAAACTACTCACTGTCAAATTATTGACACAAGGATATCGAAAACCACGTTTAATGTCAACGTTCCGCAAATTTTATGGTCGGTATAATAGTCTTGTTTGCGATTACTCTGTTTCACTAAGTGAAATGTTGAGTTGCCTTTTCGTTGGCGGTTGTTGAGACGTCTGTACCAATTGTGACGAGGATTCACTCCTCACGTATTTCATTAGACTTGACTCTGGAATCACGGCGGGTGTGACCGGTCGACAGGGGATGCTTACTCCTCCATGGCACCTGATCCCACCTCTTGGTTTCCAGAGGTCCGTGTTTGTCCATTTTTACCGGATTTGTATCTATGTCCTGGACATTCTTTTGATTTATACTTTGGTATCTGAGATTTTTTATTTATTTGACAAAATTTCAAGGTCATGGGGTCACAGGCACCTAAGTAAACAGAAAAATATAAGATTTTTGTCAAATTTTAGACATTTGTGACTTCTCAAGAACCGGTGGACCAATTTTAAACAAACTTGGCTAATAGCATCCCCATGTGAAGCCGCATCAAGTTTGCCAGTGAAAAGGAGCTAGGACCCATAGGGACCAAAAGGGACAAAAACTTTACATTTTTACCAAAATCCAATGATCGGATGACTTTCAAATTTTGTATGCATGATTGTACAGTCAGTATCTACAAAGTTTACGAATGAAAATGAAATCTGTCAATAACTTTTTTCTCAAAAACCAGTGGACCACATTTAATCAAACTTGACAGGAAATTCTTCCCAGATGACCGTTAAGGCACATTGGGCCTCTTGTTTATAAATGTATTAGAAAATAAATTTTTAATATGAAAAGATTGATTGAATTTTATAAGATTAATGAGATTTTTTAAACATTACAAAATAATTTTTTATATTAAAAATCGACTGATTTTTAATATTAAGAATTCGGCTGATTTTCATTTTAGAAAATATTTTTTTTAATATGAGAGAAAAAAAAACTAATATGAAGATTTGTTATGTTACAAAATGAATTTAAAGTTAAGATGCTCATATGTCTATTTTGTTTATTGCGGCAGTCTGTTCCTTCACTCTGATATACATTTTACATTATATATTTTTACATGATAATACAGGAAAATAAATAATTTAGAGAATATACGTCAGACTCACGCACCCACGCTCTCTCAAAGTGACACTCATTAAAATAATTATCAAAGTAAACATCACGTTCTATTGTTTATTCTCTCTAATCATTTTACTTTTGCATGGTAATATAGGAATATAAATAATTTAGAGAAAATACACCAGACCCACGCTCTCTCAAATTGACGCTCATTAAAATAATTATCAAAGTAAACATCCTATAAGTAGTGTTTTCGTCTATACCACGAATGTAGAATTACTTGTTTCTAGTTATTATAGATTTCATTATTCGCCGCCAGGAAGCGGCGAATAGATTTCAAATTAAGTTGCAGAAGGATAATTCTGTCGCTGAATGGGGACCTCTGGTCCCCCTGATATCACACACAAATGTCGTTCGTCTACGCAAATAAAAATAGTTCAACACTTCCGGAAACCATAAAATGAAAGTAAGATTAAATATAATATTAATGTTTTGAAAAGATAGTTATGATAATTTATTAAAGACGTTGGTACTTATTATATAATCTATGCAATGAAAGAATCATGTTACTAAATGAACAGTCAAATTATATTTGTTATCAGGGAAGTAAAATAGAGGGAAAGGTTACACACAATTTTTAATGAAATATCGAGAAGCGGGAGATTTGAACATTGGGTTACTCCTGGTCTCCTATCGAACATATATAAAGTTAGTAAATTGGGTTACCTCTGGTCCACTATAGATATAACATTGGGTTACCTCTGGTCCCCTATAGATATATACCTATAGATATAACATTGGCTTACCTCTGGTCCCCTATAGATACATATTATAGATATGACATTGGGTTACCTCTGGTCCCCTATAGATATAACATTGGGTTACCTCTGGTCCCCTATAGACACATACCTATAGAAATGACATTGGGTTACCTCTGGTCCCCTATAGACACATACCTATAGAAATGACATTGGGTTACCTCTGGTTCCCTATAGATATATACCTATAGATATAACATTGGCTTATGACATTGGGTTACCTCTGGTCCCCTATAGATATAACATTGGGTTACCTCTGGTCCCCTATAGACACATACCTATAGCAATGACATTGGGTTACCTCTGGTTCCCTATAGATACATACCTATAGATATGACATTGGGTTACCTCTGGTCCCCTATAGATATAACATTGGGTTACCTCTGGTCCCCTATAGATATATACCTATAGATATAACATTGGCTTACCTCTGGTCCCCTATAGATATAACATTGGCTTACCTCTGGTCCCCTATAGATATATACCTATAGATATAACATTGGCTTGCCTCTGGTCCCCTATAGATACATATTATAGATATGACATTGGGTTACCTCTGGTCCCCTATAGATATAACATTGGGTTAATTCTGGTCCCCTATAGATATATACCTATAGATATAACATTGGCTTACCTCTGGTCCCCTATAGATACATACCTATAGATATGACATTGGGTTACCTCTGGTCCCCTATAGATATAACATTGGGTTACCTCTGGTCCCCTATAGATATAACATTGGGTTACCTCTGGTCCTCTATAGATATAACATTGGGTTACCTCTGGTCCCCTATAGATATATACCTATAGATATGACATTGGGTTACCTCTGGTCCCTATAGACACATACCTATAGAAATGACATTGGGTTACCTCTGGTCCCCTATAATTATTACCTCCAAACAGAAGAGGTTGTATGTATATATAAATTACTACGCATTCGTCTGTACTATTTTCGAGGGACCACAGGTCCCCTTTCAGCGACAGATTTATCCTTCTGCAATTAAGTTAGGAAGTAGTATATGGAAGGAGCTGTTAGTTTCTTTGAACGGGGAAGTAATGACGTAGTAATTTTAGTTGAGGCAAAAACGCTATTAAATTTCAGATATGAAAGTGATGTTGGTTTGTTTCATAAATAATCAGCATCTAAATTTTTTTAATGCAATTAAGGTATAATACCGCGATTCGTATTTTTTGTAGAGACATAGACATAAGAAATGAAATAACGATAAGTGGGAGACATTAGTCGAAATGATGGGAGCAATCAATACGTGATTGCTTTTGATTTTGATAAGAGCCTGATATCCTATTATATAAGTTTAGTGGACGACGGAAATTTGGAACAAAATGTTTTTTATCATTTAAAATGATTTCGTTTGTGCAAAACGGAATAAATATAACACCGAAAACGAAATGTGTCGTATGAAATATTGATGATTGGGAGAACAACAAAGTGAAAACGGGTCGGACGATTTACCGAAACAGACCTTAATTACTGAAGCACACCATTTTTACTTTTATTTCGACATAAAAACTGTAGTACATGTAGTACATGTTAAAGTCTACATATAATAAAATGTTACTTTTAACACGAGTTTTGTGTAATAATGGATAAAGTCAGAATTATCATGTTAAACAAGATCGAACCACTCTAGCCGGCTAGGCCAACAATGAACGAAACAGACTGGAATATGGACTTGTTTTAAAAAAAAAAAATTCTGAATTATTCCATAAATGTTTTTCTAAATTACGTTTTATATACATGTACATGTATACTTCCTTTGAAATACCTTTGGCGGCGAATTGATGCTTTGCATCAAGTTTTTCTTGTATATCATGTTATAGGCAGCTCCCTGGCGCACTTGAATTTCCCCGCCAGGGGGCGCCACTAGTTGCGCTGTTGATGACGTCATCAGAATCCTGGCTTCTGATTGGTAAATTCAAAATGCGCGCCAGGGAGCCGCCTGTGACGCCATAACCTGAAGTGCACCATACCGGAAGTGAGGTCATACCCGAAGTACGTCATACCGGAAATGAGGTCATGTTGTCATGGCAATAAGGAGAAAAAACGCAGAAAATATGAATAAGTTTGATCTGATCTAAAATAGACTTTAGAATCCACCTACAGAAAGGAGACAGGATGTGACCACTTTTAAAACAAGACCTGCTACCGTCAGATGATTATCGTTTCATCAGGAATTAAGAATACCTTTAGCCTTACCTAATTTTTGTACGTATGAATCCAGGTACTTGACGTTTAAAGATCATTGGCCAAAATATGTACCGGGACCTAAACACACAGAATTAGCCAGGGCAGGATTTGTGTATTTAGGGAACAGTGACCACGTTCAGTGTTTTTGTTGTAACATCTGTTTAAAAGATTGGGAATGGTCCGATAATGCTTATACAGAACATCGACGTCTAAAGATTGTGCTTTCAGTGAAGTTAAGACACCGAACATCATTTGAATCAGTCATCAACATGAGGTATCCAGGATTGCCTCAGACCCACCCTAATTATTCGCCTAATTGTACACCGTACATAGAAGGGGCTGATGATTTTGATGAAAATCTCAAAACTTTGGAGCAAGGATGAAAAACAAAAAAATTATGCTGCCAAGGAAGTGTTACGTGATGCTGTCCTATCAACATTACAGAAATGAGGGAAGAACTCACGGCCATTAAAGCTAGCCTTAAAGAATTGAAGGATAAACTACATCCAGAAGTCAGAACATCGTATATGGGTTAAAAATATAAGCCTTCCCCACAGACTCATCCTTGTTTCATTTGTGGTGCAATTGGACATTGGTCTCCTAGATGTCCTAAGAATAACGGGTCGGCAACAACAACAACAATGACAACAGTAACTGAACCTGAGTAGAAAGTCGATCTCGTCAATCGGACCAATGTTATAAATGTCATCAGTCAGGTCATTGGGCTTATGAATGTCCCGAACAAACTTCAACAGGAACCAAGCGTAAACTCAACTTGATGCTCAAGAAGGGAGGAAAACCAACCAAGAAAGTGAAAGGTGAAACCGAACAGAAGTGATGATGTGGTTTTTGTACTGTTATAATGTAAATACGTTTAGTGTCACAGCGTCAAGGAATCCGAACCGACCGATCTAGGACAAAAGCTGACGTTCTTTTGCTCCGTGCTGTATGGGCAAAATCAACCGTAGTAGTGAGACAAAGTGACAAAGTTTGTTTGCGTGTTTCAAGACGGTTTCATAGTAATGAATGTTTCAAAGTGATCAATGTTTCAAAGTTAATAAGTGTTTTCAAAGTTTAAAGTTTAAAGTATTGTACATAGTCACAGAGGGACGGCCCTAATTCTCTTGCGACTGTCGGGGTATTAAACTTACTAAAATTGATCTGGTGTTTGTGTATTATGTCTTGGTATAAGGTGTACACCTAGAGTTTAAGCATAGTATCTACATGGTAGACACAAAGGTACACAGAGTGATATGGTGTAAAAGACAATTGACAAAGTGAGAAAGAGTATGACAACTCTCTAGAAGGATACCAAGAGTAATAGTGTATATAACACTTAGATACTTAGAGTATAAGATATACAGCGAGAGAGAATAACTGTATACAAAGGATTTATGTTTATTGTTGAGACTATAGATCTGCTGTTACTCTTATCAATCATAGGTTTCTTTTCGTAAAAAGTTAGGTGGCCCTGAAAAGGGCCGTTTTTAATTTCTGGCTTTATATGTCATAGCATAAAAAGCATTTTACATTTTACATTTTTCTCTTTTTCTTTTTTTCAAATCTTACTAACTCTATCCAATCATCGATGTTCGTCAGCCATCCAACCTTTCTTCCCACTATATCGGCACAAACCATCCATTCTTCTTTTTCTTCTACTTCACCACTCATGTTTATGCATTCAGCCATGATCAAGCAATGACTATAGACTCTTAGACATATTCAGCAGGGTGTGACGTCACACGTCGCGTGAGCGTTTTTCTCCTACTTGTTGAACATCGTTTAGTGAGTCCAAAAAAACAAAATGGAGAGCATCTATACAGAAGCTATTCAGAAAATTATTCTGTTACAACAGAAGAAAAAAATGACCACGATGCAGTCTGATCGTTACTATCAGGGCATACTGAGATGGAGGCAACTGAAACAACAGCAAACCTCACCGAAAGTCAGGGATCAATTCGACCGGCAGTACCGACAGTGCTGGAAGCTCAGTATGTTCGTACTAGAAAACATATTAGAGCTAGTTTTCGCCAACTGCAGATACCGATCATCATGACTATCAAGAAGAAGACAGGTGATCTACTGGAAGCAGAACGACGCTTACCTCTGAAAAAGAGAAGATGTTACTGTCAATATTAGTAACATATCAAACGGCCCTTTTCAGTGCCACCCAACTCATTAGAAAAGTAATCTAAACTGTATTGAGATATGCTACACATACTAAATACTCTATAAAACACTCATTCTCACATCCCTATAACTCATTTCATTGTATACACTGCACATTCAGTTTAAGGTTTCTTTTTGTAAGATATAAGATGTCCTGTTTTTTTTAATATCTGCCATGATTCATGAACAGAATCTCTTCTTAAACGGCAAACAATTGTCAATCTGCTTACGTTTTCTCTCTTCTCTACCAAACCGCAAAACAAAATTGAGAAGTACAGGTGAACATCTTCTTTTCCCGGATGAAAAGTCATATAAATCTACCGTAACTTCTCTTTGGTATCACGAATAATCTGTTAGGTATCATATACCGTCACAGGTTCGTTTTCTTGTTCCATAGCGTACTCCATAGCATATTCCATGTTTGATTTTTTTTATCACTCTTAGTCTGATTTCTCCTAGGTGTGTATCACTGCTTGCTTTTACATTGGTGGAATCACGTCGCCAACGACGCATAGACCAATCATCAAAGAGGTCAAAGTTGATGAGACGGAGTACGTCGTGTACGCTATACTGCTCATAAAAAGCCGTGCGCGTCTATTTTCACTGCGCTTCGATTCAGAAGACACCGTGATTAAATTTATTACTGATTGTAGCAGTATGCCAGTAGTGATAGACACTGCCATGTTTTGGGCAAGTAAGCCCCGTTACATATTAGAAAAGTTGAAGTCGGCAGCCCAGGAATGGGAGTATTTTGAACGCCAAAAGGCCGGGATGAAGTGATGGTTTCGAGTTGCTGCGGTCAGGTAAGGCATAGGGTGTTTTTTACAAAAAAAAAACAAAAAAAAACAAAAACAAAACAAACGGCCCTTTTATTCGAAAAGAAACCTTAACTGAGAGTATGCAGTTTTTTGTATGTGTCTGTTTGTGTATACTGTAGCGGTAAGTCTAACATATATTAAGTGAATGTGAACATTCACCTGCTCTTTTACGTGAACTCACATGACATCTCGTGACCCCGACCTCTTTTAACGAAGCCTTTCATATTCTCGTTATCCAAGATGGCCGCCTCCACAACTTCCACTTCCGGTCATAGAACTCAACGATTGGCTCTTTCTCCCTGTTATAATGACAATATGACATCACTTCCGGTATGGCGTACTTCTGGTATGACCTCACTTCCGCTATGACTAACTTCCGGTTATGACTTCATGTACTTACGCTACAACAGCGATATTATACAAAGCCTATCTCTGCCTGTGCGTGCGTGTGTGTGTGGGTGGATGGGTGGTGTCCCGGGAGTGATTCCCAGTACCTTATCATACCAAAGACTTCCAAAAAGATAGTGAATAACCTTGCCGAACGTTCGGGATAATAAGAAATGGAAGTGACCGATTTTGTGGATGACGCTGCTTTAATATAGCCGTGAAACGACATGAAATTGCATACGTGCGGCTTAGCCGGAGATCGGGACAATGAAAGTAATAACTCAGCTGTGATCGCACAGTTTTTAGTTTACCCCAAGTGAGACTTCAATAACATGTTCAGGTGTCAGTAGTTAGTTACAAAATGGCGATCTCTCAATGCTGGTCTCTGGAAAGTCCTAAAATCCTTGTGCTTATATACGGAGGTCAATACCGAACAATGTAGAACACCAGAATTCTAGAAGTTCCTCCCACATTCTGATCAATAAAAAACCAGAGGAATACTTTTCAATCCTCGTAAAATCACTTTTGTTTAAGTATTATTATAGGAAAAAATAAATTTACGTTCATAAAACATTAATGACAGTAACATACATCATAGATGAGTTCATTGCTTTCATCTTTTCCAACTACTGGTTATAATGTTATATATGTTATTTTAGCGAAAGGATAGGGTGGCATGTTACTGAATCTCTGGTCTAGGTATGCGTCTGATTTCCTTTGCATAATAAGTATGTCCATAAGTTCACCTGGTACTTCTCATGTCTCTGTTATTTGTTATTGTACGTGATCATGTAGAAAATTCAAAATGTCAGTGACGTGATTGCAGTTTTCTCTTGATATACAGCTTGTTTGTCGTTGACTGCTTGAAAAACTTTGTAGCTGGCTTTATGGAAGACTAAACTATTCGTTTCCCCTATTATTTGACCACTTATCTTTATTTTCACCTTTTAACAAAAGGTCCGAAACACCTACAACTACACGTATCTCCAATTCTTTTCTTACACATAAATATCATAATTACCAAAATCATCAATGTTGAAATGAGAAAATATAAACAATATTTGAACCGAAAACTTTCTTCTAACATTTGTTTCGTTATGTCTAATTTTAGGTTGTTTATTTTAAAGTTACCCATGTTAATTTTTTTAAATTCTGCTTAAAGTTCTAACTAACCAAATACAAATACCAATTTTGTTTTTATTCTATTACCATTTTAAACATTGCATTGTTTTACGCATGTTTTCAAAAGCTGAATTTAAAGCTATCGAAATTCCTTTTACATTACAGATTATCTGATCTGCTACCTTTTTATGACCTTTAACCTCATTTATTTCTTTGTTTTCTGTATTATTATAATGTTGTGTTTGTGTTTATCGATCTTCTATTTCTACATTGGTTGATTTTCTTAATGTTTTGTTTAGTTTGTCATGGAATATCTCCCAAATATCTAGATTAGCTAACCTAAAATGTCTAGCGTGTATTTAGTTGTAGTTCCTGTCAATTGTTTTTTAACTATAAAACTTGGAAATCCTTTCTCTTCTATAATTCTGTAGTTTACTAGTTTTCCTTTGATTTTTGACATAAACTGGATCACCTACTTTAAATTGACTTCCTGACTACCCCTATCTGCATATTTCTTTTGTCTTTTCTGAGATTTCTCTAAAGTTTTATGTACCAACGTAAAAAATTTATGTTGCTGCTGTAATGCTATTTTATGTTGATCTTCCCCATTATATTTTCTTCTGGGTTTAAGAATTGTATCTAATAGTAATACTACATCCCTATTATATAGCAAATAAAAGGATGAGAACTTAGTAGATTCATTTGAATGAAATCTAATTGCTGCTAGTGTATGGTTTTGGACATCATCAGATATTTTCTTAGCCATTACCTCATGGAAGGTTCTTTGAAATCTTTCTACTTTGCCATTACTTTGAGGACTATAGTAAGATGTTGTGATATGGTCTATATTTAACTCTTTGAGCGTTTCTTGTACTTTCTTGTACTGCTCTATTTACATTTTCTGACCCATTATCTGTTAGTATATGAACTGGGCTTCCAGATCTTGGAAATATTTTTTCTAATGTAAGATGGACTATATTATCAGCTAATTTATCAGGTGCACTAAAAGCTTCTCGCCATCCAGAATATAGATACTATGTATTTGTTACTTAATAAGGTGATTGGGTATGGTCCTGATAGATTAAACCAATTTTAGCGAAAGGATAGAGTGGTATATCCGTTTTCTTAAGAGATGGATGTGTTTTTCTTTGACTTCTAGTTTGAAACGTTATACATTATTCTACATATTTGTGCAACTTTTGATATTTTTTGGGAAATAATATTTAGGTCTAATAATGTCGTATGTTTTATCTACTGCCATATGTCCAGCAAAGTCATGATGTTGCTTAATGACAATGTTTTCTAAATTTTCAGGTATATACAGTCTAAGTTTTGGATCTTCTTAATCTTGCTGTGATAGAAAGTATAATAAACCGTCTATCACAATTAAACTGCTTTGTTCTCTCTTAGTGGCCCCTCCATTTTCCAATTTGAATTTAAGCTTTGCTATTTTCTAATCATTTTCTTGTTCTACCTTTATGTCTATATCCCCTGGTAGATCTATAAAGGGTTTAACAAAGTCATCAGGTAGATCTATCTTACAGCTAGCGTATTTCGTAGGAATGACCTTATTTGAATTTAGTACTCCTATTTCTAAGAATCTATCATCTATTTCCATCTCTGTATCTGACTCTGACTCTGATTGAGAATTATCAATTGTTTCTTGACTGTCTGGTATCCTTGACAACAAGTCAGCACAACAATGATATCTACCTTCAATATACTCAATCTTACAGTTGTAACATGCAATACCGAGGGCCCATTGCTGTATTTTCTTATTTTGAATTGGTGAATCTAATAGATACTTCCAAGGACGGTGATCCGTGCGTATCAATAGTTGGGCATCATGTAAATATAAGTCCGGTTTTTTAAGGGCAAAGGCTATTTCAAAACACTCCTTCTCTATTGTGGACCATTTTGTTTGAGATTTACTTAAGTTATGAGACAAATAATAGATAGGATTTTCTTCTCCGGTATCTGTAATTTTTGTAAAATAAGCACCAACACAAGTATCACATGCATCTGTGTATAGCACATAAGGCTTGTTTGTATCAGGGTAAGCCAACAAAGGTACCAGTGTTAAACTGTCTTTGAGAAAATCAAAGGCTACTTGACATTCGTTCTTAGTTAACTCGATCAAAGGTTCTGCTCTCTTTGAGCAGTTTGGTATGGACCTCCTATAATAACTACACATGCCAATAAATCCCCTAACTTCTCTCACATCCTTAGGTACAGGTAATGTTCTTATAGCTTTCACTTTCTTTACATTAGGTTTTATTTCCTGTTCACTAACAATAAAACCGAAGTATTCTATCTCTGTTTTAAAGAAACTACATTTCTTTAACTTAATTTTAAACCATGCTGCCTGATCTTATCTTATCACTATTTGAATATGTCTAAGATGTTCTTTTGTGTCTTTTGAAAATATTAAGATGTCATCCAAGTAAGCAGTGGCAAAGTCCTCACAATCTTGTAATAGTATATTCATAAGTTCTTGGAAGACTGCAGGAGCATTACTTAACCCAAAGGGCATCACATTAAGTTGAAATAACCCTTTTGTGACAAGTAAATGCTGTTTTCTCTTTGTTCTCTTCATCCATTTGCCCTTGCCAATATCCACTTTTAAGATCTAAACTTGTAAAATGGTTTGCTATTCCTAACCTAGCTAAGATGTCATCAATCAACGGCAAGGGAAAAGATGTAGGTTTCACTATCTTATTTAAAGATCTAATGTCCACACATATTCTTTTAGTTCCGTCCTTCTTGTCGACTACAACTAATGTTGACCTTGACCTTTCTATAATACCTGCATCTAATATTTCATCTACTGCCTTTTCAAACACTTGTCGTTTGTGAAGGGGCGTTCTATATGGCCTATTTCTGATTGGTGGATGGTCTCCTGTATCTATTATCATTTTCACTGTACTTGTATGTCCTAATTCTGCACCTGTTTTCGATATCTTTGTTTTCTTGTAGCAAACTAAAAATACTACTTTTATGCTTTGATGGTGCATCAATATCTTTAAAAGTATCTATATCTCCTGCTGTATTTTCTGGTTGATTTTATTATTATTATTTATTGTCTGTTTCAGTTTGGTTTAAGCTTTTCCTTTTAGCTTCATTTAAATCCTGTCTACACATTTGGTCCTCTATATCTTCTAACCCTTGGGAAATATCTCCTTAACTTAATTTCACTTCTTCTTTCTGCCATTTTAATTTTAAGTAAATTGTCGAAAATCTAGGTTTATTTGGAATTGTTATTCTAAATCTATTCATAAGTAAGTCACTTTGAATAGCTAGGTTTTACTGTAATTTACCAACCAGTGTCTGTTGTATCTAAACTATTGAAACATTAAATTACACTGCACCTAAAATAACAAAGTTTTCACTGTATTCAAATTATCAAAGTTTCAACTGTATTCAAACTAACAAAGTTCTGACTATAGCTACACGTAATAAAAATGACTATAACTAATTCAGCAGAGTATAATAGTATTTAAAATAAGAGTGTTTTAACTGTAGCTAATTTGACAATGTTTCAACTGTACCTACATTAAAAGGAAAATTTGGACTGTATTTAAACTTAGCAAAGTTCTTACTGTTCTAGTCCTTAATTATTCAGTTAATTATGCATTATAACTTTGGTATTATGTTTATATTTACTGTATCTTAATTAACAAAGTAGTCATAGTATCTGAATAAGCAAGTTATTATTAAATTATTGAGCTTTTGGTTTTCTAAAATAACAATGTTTTTATTTATCTCGTCTAACAAAGTTTGCACTACATCTAAATTCACAAAGTTTTAACAATATTGCCTAAACAAAGTTTTAGATTCAAAATGAGTTTTTGGTGTATTAAAACAATCAAACTATGTTTTAGAATATAAAATGTATTAGATAGAAAGTTAAAGATTTAGAGTTTGTTAGAAAGGAAAAGTTAAACAAATTGTGGTCAAAATTGATAGAGTACTGAGAAGAGTAGAAAGTCTTACCTTAATATCCAGGTCACGGCACCAAATCGATTCTTGTAACCCACAACAAATCAATTACTCAGCTGTGATCGTATAGTATTTATTTTACACCAAGCGAAACTTCAACAACATGTTCAGGTATCAATAAGTAGTAACAAAATGGCAGTATATAAATGCTGGTCTCTGGGAAGTTTTAAAATCCTGGTGCTTATATACGGAGGTCAATTCCGAATAACGTAGAACACCAGAATTCTAAAACTTTCTCTTACATTCTGATCAACAAAGAACCAGAGGAATACTGGCGCTGTGATTGTCAAAATCTGTCAAAGATTCACCTTCTGTAACCTTTTTTACACCTTCAAAACTAGTGCAATTTTAATACATTATATTAGTTAACATTACAGTCAAAAGTGCCAAAACTTGTTTACCAAAGATGACGATGACAGATATTGACCTATTTGACCTTGCAGCTGCAACAATTGTCGAAATTTAATTTCTATATTTGTTTTTCGATGCTTATGATTAACTTTAACTGAAATGTGTTGACAAGTCGTTTGTGCAAAACATGAATTCCATTGTGAACTAAATTAGATGCCTGTATTTCTTACATACATGTAGTACATAATATATTTTATCTCAGGGCACACCAATTTTATTATTTGTTTATGTTTATAACTTAATAATTTTACTTAAAGCATTTTCTCTCCGAACCTCATAGTGTTACATTTACTTAAAGACTGAAAATCAAAAATTGGAAAGTGAACGATAATTAAAGAATGAAAACGTGATAACCAAAGACTGAAAAGGCATATCTATTAACTCGACATTTACAGCTCAATTTAATATATACATGTAGTAAATAAACTCACGAGGTGTCCCGCGCAAATTTTAAAACAATATGCAAATGAATGCTACTTTTTGGATAGAATCATTTTATCATAGCTCAAACGATGAATAGAATTTTCTGAACACATTTAACAGATATTTTCAAGTAACTGGCATCAGTAAATGTTTGGATTGATATAAAATTCCAGAATGTCTTTATTCCAATAAAAATTCATAAAAATGCAAATCACTACGGTCCACCTTTTTCTATACCGGTAGTCTTTCCTAAATTTCCCGAAAACAATAAAAATCGTTATCGTCGCATCTGGTAAAGGGAACTGATTTTTTTCTTGGTGAAAATAATAAAAGAAAGATAACTCTTACAAACATATTACATGTATTCATATTTGGAATTCAGACAGCATAGTAAAACTGTATACATTTAGTATCTTAAAGAAGGTTGAGAATATAGTAGTGTTGATGTTAGTCATGATGTGCAATGTTAGGCACAAATCGCATAGTTTTAACAGCGATATATAAAGCCTAACATGTTAGGCTTTATATATTGCTGGTTTTAAATCAATTATCATTTATTTTTGTCAAAACGGTCACATGATTTAGATTCCTTACATTTCTCTCCATTCTCAACGTTTGCTCAATGAAATTTTCAAACACACACACACACACACACACACACACTCACACACACACACACACACACACACACATTGTGTTATTGAAAACATTCCAACATTGTGTTATTGAAAACATTCCAACATGTCTTGGAAACTAATAAATGATTCTATGAGATAGATATACCAACACAAACATAATAATAGTTCAAAGACACGATGCAAGTGTTTTCTAAGTTATATATAACAGTCACAATTATTTCATTGTTGATTGATTATATTTTTTGATAATCATATTAATTGGTTATATCTTTATTAGATAATGGTAAGGACGAGTTCAAGTTTCCTTTCAAATTATTTCGTGTTGTTTGTAAGTTATATTGATTTTGAATATAAAAATGAACATTTAATTTTTATTTTTAGTGCTCAAGAGTGATTGCAGTTGATTAGGCTGCTTATTCAAATTATGTGTCGTCCTTAAAGAACTTTCGACAATTCAATAGTGCCAAAAGATTCATTTTCTAACTGTTGATTTTTCAGGAATGTCAGAAATTCAGTGGGTACTTTTTTTTTCGTAGCTCTTGTGACGTTCAATATAAATCTAAGAATATGTAATTATGTAACTTGTACATTGCAAAAAAGCATTTGGTTTTATATATACATTATATATAGAACTAATTCTATGTGAATTACTTTAAATATATGTTGTAGGAGTTTCTCCATTGAAAACTCTAATTTTAAATTTTATGTATAAATTAAGAAAGCAAATTAATAAAAGCATGTACTTCGAGAATATTGGACTTTATTTACTAACAGCAACAAAATGCACCTTTTGTTTGACTGGAATTATGGAAAACATACTGCATTGACAGTTTGCACTAACAGAATGAACACTAATTATTATTGGTGTAAAGCATTCAAACATTCTTTCATGTATTCTATCAAAGTACGGGTGATTTGGAAGCTGGTGATTAAAGAAAGTTTTCAAAGAAATAAGTTTATGATAATTACCGCATTACATCGTCATAAGAATTTGTCAAATTTTGACTCTAAACATAATTCCATATATCAGTTTGACAACATTGCATCTGCCAGTAGTTTGCCTCTGTAGTTCAGCAACCTGGTTTATTAGGTCAATTATGTGACTCTAACAGCGAATGCACGTAGAGATTACTATCTAGATGTGCGAAGACACAATTTCCCAGAGTAAAAATATTTTGTACCAAGTAGTGATTTCATCAAAACAATTTCAATGAAAGATTAAAGCAAACCCAATTAGTTTCGAAAATCTACATTTGTTTACATTGGAGCTCAAGCGATGAAACTTATTGACAGAAACAATCACTTGAGCATATCTTTTTTTATTAAAACTATAATTTTGGCAGTATATTTACACTCTTTGCAAACATTTTTGACATACAGACACATATTTGTGTACTTTTTAAACAATAATAATCCACATTCCGTGATCCTGCAAAGATACATGTTATAGGTAGCATTCATGTTTACTTGATCATTCAATGAAGCTTTATAATTCATAATGCATTAAAAGCTTCAAGTTTATTGATAATTAGTTATGTATATCACAAATTTGATTTTAGTATACACCAAGAGGTGTAAAAAATTTGAAATTTTCTGTACCTGTAATTACTGAAATTTTCTGTACAGTCTATCACTGTAAGAATACAAAAATGAAACAGGAAGCTGTGTTGTGCTAGATTTACATTTTAATTATACTTACACATCATTATATAATAATGTCTGTACAAAATTTACATCAATCGTAATACACTATTACTCTGATCTACACAGTAACAAGCTGATAGTGTCATTGAAAAATTTACAGAAATTAATGAAACACAATATTCCATACTTCAAATTTAGTTTCTCTTATTCTCACAAAACATTTCATAACTGAAGCTTACACTTGGAATAATAAATATTGGTTCAGTAAGGATAATAAAAATGTCAATTTCAAAAGAGTTGAATTTTCTGCATTTTTTACCAACAGAGTTAATCATATTCCATATCACAATATGTTTTATAGTGATAATTTTACAACCATACAATATTTGTATGCACTGTAGAAAGACATGGACGGAACAGTAATAAATACAATGCAGCTGTGACTAGCGTCCACTTCTTGCACTTTGACGGCTTCTGACGCTGCTCATTGAACTGGAGCTGCGGGAGCTGGCAGGAGATCGAGCTGTAAAGAGACAAAAAAAGTAACAATTTCGTCAGAAATTTAATCACAATTTATTTGTGTTTGCTGACAAATTCCCTAAAATATCAGATTCACATATGCATGAAGAAACGATGTTGTCATGTCCAGAGCATTCTTACATAGAATTTAAATTATACTCTAGAAATTTTTGGATGCATAGTACCCAAATAAGCATAACAAAACATACACTGGACTTCCATATGGCATACATATGATACATAAAACATCTCAGATACCAACATATAAATTTTTAGGATGTCCAGGACACAGATACAAATCCAGCAAAAATGGACAAACTCTGGAAAACAATGGGGTTGGATCAGGCGCCATGGAGGAGTAAGCATCACCTGTCGACCAGTCACACCCGCCGTGAGTCCACAGTCAAGTCCAAATGAAATATGTGAGGAAGGAATCTTCGTCACAATTGGTACAAATGTTTCGACAACCGCCAATAACAAGGCAACTCAACATTTCACCCAGTGAAACAGAGTACTCCCAAACAAGACTATTACACCGACTGTAAAATTTGCGGAACATTGACATCAAACGTGGTTTTCGATATCCCTGTGTCAGTAATTTGTCAGTGAGTAGTTTACATTTGTATATGAAATGTTCATATGTTGAACATGCCATGGCATATTGGATCATTTGTGAAATATAAACTCCATATATGGGTGTTACTACTTAAATGTGGAAATATACCGATGTTACTACTTAAATGTGGAAAATTTTTGATCGGAAAGCTGAAATCGCCGTGTTTGTCGTAAAGCTTAGTTGCCAATTTCCCCTATAGTAAGTAAAATGTCCAAGTATGAAGCGTGTGTGCTTGATTCTGTTGTATCTTTAATTTATATATTAAACTTCCGATATATACAGATACAAGGAAATAGCTATCAATGATATTTATGGAATTTAGATAAAATCTTAAGAAGAACTAAATGGTAGTACAGAGAGTCTAGTTTAAAGAATTTTGTTATGCTCAAAGTCTTAGAAATAATGAAATTGCTCTTAAAACACAAAAAAAAAATAACTGAAACTATTACAATTCAAGATCTATTTCTAAAGCCTGACATTTTTTTATCTTTGATTTTTAATTTGCATTAAAGTATATTGACATCTCAATAAAAATAGTAATTAAAAATGTGACATTAAAGTTAACTCCCTATTCCCTCTATCAATTATACGTACCAGCAGCAAATTCAGTGCCAATCTGTATTGGTGTTGGCCGTCCCCCACTTCCACTTGGTGGTGTTTTTATACTTGAACTACTTCTTACAGAGCCGAGACTACTGCGCGCACTGCTTGGCTGTCTACCACTTGGAGTTGGTGGTGGTAGATTTGCCTGGAAGAAAGAATATAAATCCTCTAATTAAAGGGGTAGTGCTTCACTGTAAAATTGATACTTATCTGGCTGGTTTTTCTTGTACATTTAATGTGTATGACCTCAATAAGTCATTCTAATCCTTTTAAAACAAATAAAATATAAACAAACATTTTTTTCTTTTTCAATATAACAACAGAAATCTGGTCATACTTATGATATGAAGTATCATTGTCATCGATCGATACTTTATTTCGTATCTTTCATGAAAATACACATGTGAATGCTTCCATGCATATACACATTTTTAGGAGAGGGTGGGGGGGTTCATTCAGATGTATAAACACAACAATGAATAAAATCATTTCAAACATAAAAAAACAGTCATAGTGGCTCTGTGATACAGTGTTTGAAAGCTGAAGGCTTTCAAAAACGCTTCAAGTTAGTGTTTCTGGGCCAAATACTTGGGTGAACAAAATGAGTCATGAGGTTGTCTGAATAGGAATGGTTGCATGCCATGTCATGATAGGTTTGACATTTTAAAGAACTTCAATAACATTGCCAAAAGTCTAATGCATAGATCAAAATATATGAAACTTCACCTTTTGCTGTTTATGTTTCAGTTTTTAAGTGGCAAATTCTTGATGGAAAGTGAAAAAATTACAAAAAAGATAAAAAAAACAACACCACAAAAAAAAAACATTAAAAAAACCTAAATAAATATACCTGAGAAAAGTACATGTTGACAGATTCTCCTACATCAGCGTGCTTTTGTATCACATCACCAATCTGTTGCATTATTTGTTTGTTGAAATCTCTCAATTCTCGAACATCAAAGTCACGCTGAAAACAAATGTATATATATATGTACATGTATATTGATAAATTTATCTATCTAACTCACCTGAATATGTTCCTAAATTTATAACAGTACAGCTGTTTATTAAAAACCCCAAATAAATACAGTATCTCTTCATAATTTTTTTTTATTATTAAAATAATGTTTTAAATTACTAGTATCAAATCAAACTCATTGTAAAAACCAATAGACAAAATCCATAATCCTCTATCCCATAAGATTGACATGACTGGTATATAGATGTAATTTTAAACTTAAAATATTGTCACCTAGTGAAAATCAAATACAAAAAGTATGACTTCATAAGAAATAAGATTTGCTGTTCAGAATATTAAATCGATTTTCTTAAATTATATCTGACTGAAATTGATAATGTTTAGAATTACCTCTTCATTAGTCTCTCCTTTAGATTTCTTAGCCGATCTCAATTCTCTTGCATATTTAGAGTTCTGAAATATGTATTGAAATGACGTCACAGCACATACACAACTTGTACAACAAAACAATAATATGCCAACAAATAGATCGCTATAATTCATGACAATGTGGACATTTGAAATTAACTTTTGAATATATTTAAAAGCACAAAACATGCATATACAAAAAAGTAACTTACATTAAACTTGATAACTTCTCTGTGTACATTGTCATATATTTCAGATAGACAATTGTGAGAATTCTGATGCAAGTCTTTGTTAACGAGTCCAGTGATCAATTAAGTTTCATTTAATGTGAAAAGATGCATACATGTGTTGAATGCAATATATGGTAATAAAGCTTTACTGCCAATGTTGAACATGTCATATCTTTGCTGTTCATTCATTACATGCACACACACACATCCAACCACCTACAAAATTATATGTGCCTGTTTACTGATGTTTTCTAATTTAGACCTGTTGTTCATTTATTACACATACAGGTACACATACCTGTTTGCCGACTCTTTCTAATTTTGACCTTTGATCATCTATTTCTTTATTCATTTGCAAAGCTTTATTCTGAAAAATATGAAAAAACCTAAATTATTTTCCTGAACTATTGGGGTTAATAAATTATTCTCATCAACTATATATTTGTACATTATATAAGCCAACATTAAAAAAGAAAATATTTGCCAGATTGCAATTCTTGCAGCATATAAAACAAAATGGCATCAACATGGCAACAGAGTTATCCGATAAAAGTCATGTTAAAAACAAACCTGTTTTTCTTGAATCATTTCCTCGTAAGCCTGCTCATCTCGTGATAAATTATCAAGTGTATTACTCATGGTTTGAAGATCTTCTTGTAGTTCTCTGATCTGTCTACGTTTGTATTTATATTTGTCCATTACGGCTCGCATTTGTTCCTCAAGTTGACCCTTCTCCTCCATTTCATCACCTTCAGAATATTAGTGAACAGTTTCAATACCCTTTACCTTCTCTAGTAAGATTGCTTGTTGTACATAACAATCTAGTAGATTAAATTCTACATCAGTGTTTCCAATAAAAATTAATTTAACTATTCCCATGGTAACCTCAAATATACAATTATACTTTATATTCTCCTACTCTCATTTAACAATGGTTAAGTGGTGCTGCTCAATTCAGATATCTTAGAGAAATATTCATGCAAATGATATTCAGCCTTTTTTTAATACATATTCCAATTTTTATAGAAATATCTCACTTGAATCTGTGACTTTGTTGAAGCTTTTCCGATATGTTTCATTTCTGTTATTCATCAGTTTCAATGTGTTTTCTAGAGCCCGTATTTCCTTCTCTGCTTTTCTGATCTTTGCATCAAGGTCATCTCCTTCTCTCTGTAGTTCTTCTTTCTCTTGTGCAGCCTACATTGTAAATTAAAATTCTCTTTAAGATTATACAATTACCACTATCTCCTTGAAACCCTTAATTAAACATAATATTTTGCTGTACACCCTCTACATCTGTTTAATACTCTTTAATAGAAACATCAATTGTATTATCTTCCCATTTTCACCAATTATCCTCACATGATGTTATTCTTGTATATCTTCAAATTATTATCATATATGGGCGGTTCAACTTTAGGTTTATCAGTCAGTATTTAATTATATATTTAATTTATAACAGTTCAATCACATTTTACATTATTTTAGTTTGTTTACATCATATAGGTGCCGTTCGCTTACCTTGATAACATAATAAGCCTGAGATCTTTCTTCTTCTCCTTCTGGTGGAGCCATGGCTACCATAAGAATTTCATATCTAAAATAAATATTGAATAATGGAGATTCAGAAAATGCCCAAAATTTAGAAATTTTGTAGAACTATCATATCAGTTTAAAATTTGATGTATCTGTTTAGATGTTCTTGTCGTAGCTAATGCTCAGTCTTGTATAAAGTAAATCTGACAGTTGACATTAAAATAAATCAATCTGAAAGATTAACAGCCTGACATATATTCACTAAAGGTTCTTTGGTTGGTGGTCAAAGTTTGCTGGCACTTGGTTTAATAAGATGTCAATGAGTAAAAACAAGGTAACTAGTGTAACTTCTAGAAGACTTGTCAATTTGATTGTGTTCTCCATTTTTTCTGTAATAATCTAGTTCAAATGTTGAGATATGAAATATAATACAACTGACCAAGGTATTGCATCTTTCACAACAGATCAATACAACTGATACACCATCCACTTCATGGCAGCAGAATTATTGATATTCAACTGCTAAAGGGATCAAGACCGTTATTCACAGGTCTTCTCTTTAAATTTTTATTTTTGCTAAACTGTATCATACTTCATTCTGTCGTTCTACATTGTAATACCAAACATTTTAAATCTTCCAAATATTAGGTATATATTTACAAACATTTTAAAAAAACATTCCTTGATTTTGTAAGCCATGAAACCAACCTTTTTCGAAGTTTGTCGATTTTGGATATTCTCTCATGCAACTCAGCACTAATTTGTTGTCGTTCTTCTGACGCTGCTCGAAACTGAGCTTCTAACATTTCTTTATGGATTGTGATTTCGTTACGTCTCTCTTTCATTGCCTTTAAAAAGAAATACATCATAGATATGATTTAAATATTGCCATCAGATGAAATTATTTCAAAGTTGTCATAAATCAAATATAATGTATGGCAGTCAAATATTTATTCTCTTCTTTTATGATTGGTTTGCAACATTTAAAAGATGTAAATAGATAAACAAAATTTCTAAAAATTGATTTTTTTTTAAAACATTTGACTCTCGTTGAAAAAATTGAATATATTTCATGATATGTAAATAAAGTTTTGCGAATATTTATAATTAAATCTCACTAACTGTATCTACATTTACAATAGTTCCTGAGCAAATCTATCCAGATGAGTCTTTTATAATAAATATCTTACCGTTTCTAACTGCAGTCGTCTCTTTTCAAGACTCAGTACTTCATCAGATTTCGTGTTCAGCATATCACGAAGACGTTTGATTTCTAACTTCAGAATGTTCTCATCCACCATCATTTCCTAGTGAAAAGTGTGAGAGATGATAAACAGTAACAGAGCTTCAAAACATAAAGTGTTACATGAGGAACAAAATAGATCCTATCCACCATCAAATCCTAGTGGTAAATGTGCGAGATGAAAAACAATTACAGAGTTTCAAGATGAAGAGTGTTACGTGAGTGGCAAACATGGGCCTCATTCAACATGGAACTGAATAAATATTTCATGAAAAATTATCATAGCAAGTTCTTAAAAGAAACAACAATCATTTTACAGTAAATAAGGACTGAATCACCACTGACCTAAGGGTGTCAGAGAACTTATATGCTAAATTAAAATAGACAATGTAAACAATTAAAAATGCATCATAAATCATTTACCAGTTCAACTTTACTTAGAAAATTGGTTAATGTAAAACTGTTTTCAAATTTCAAAGGGGAGATAATTCTTATCTGCATACAGCAAAGTAACTGTAGTGCATTGCATTTACATGATGCTTTGAAATTAAATGTTGTGTTCTTTGATAAGTCATACGTATGTTTCTGTCTTTGTATCAAAACAACAACAACAACAAAAAAGTAAGAATTTGATCAAAGATGGCTGCAGAAATATGCAAATATAGGTAGTATGTATAAATTATGTGAAATATCATACTAATTATTACATTCGAATGAAAAAGATGAAAACTACATTTTACCTGCTTGTTGGAGATGATTGTTTTCAATTCCTTCTCTGAACTGTCGTTGTAGAGATTAAGTTCCTCGATTTTACTTGTAAGGTCGCTCTTTTCACCTCCATTTTTCTCTAAATCTCTTTTCACTCGTCTTATGTCATCCTTTTAATAATCAGAAAAATTACAGAATGATCTTATTATTCCACTCTAAATACAGGTTAAAATACTGACACAAAAACAATTTCATATTATCATTTTCAATGAAGAATCAATATCAAATTTTATTTTCCATGTTCTAATTTGGCTGTACAATATACAACAGACTTGGGTAAAACAAATGTCTTCATAGATGCTACCAAAATATTTACAACAGTAAAATTAAAAGTTAAATTTAGGAGGAAATAACTCCATCTGACCATCTTCAGTCAAAATGATTTGTAGAAAATTGTATGCATCATTCAATGGCAGTAACCCAGTTTATGTTTTTGTTGAATTATTCTATACACTCACTGTTTAGTATCAAACTTCAGAATCTAGAGGACACCCCACATTTACCTGCAATCTTTTCAGTTGTAAGGTCAAAAGGGTATTTGTGTTGTTTTTTTGTTCCAGCTCATCTGTCAGGTCTTTTATTTTAGCCTCCAGTGCAACCTTCTCCTCATTGCTTCTCTCCCCTTGCATGCGATTGATTCTTCTTTCAAGTTGTTGAATGGCAAAGTCCTATGAATGAATAAGACAATATTTCAAAAATAATTTTCAACACCGGTGAAAATTAATTTCAGTACAACAGCACTCAGATTTTTTTCACAGAATATACTTGTAATATAATTTTGAAAGAAAAAAAACTGATAAAATTATTAGTTTCCAGACTAGAATGATCCTGGTTATCTTTACTGTAATTAGTAATGTCAAATATTCTTATATGATTACTGTTGAAACAAGTAAAAGTAAACATACAATTCTTACTATTCAGACACACGGTAGACTTAATTTGTGTCTATAAAAACTATACTGACCTGGTTGTAGATGATTTCCTGTTGTTTTAATGAGTCTGTATCAACCTTCCCTATTTTACTACTCAAGTTTCTGATAGCAGCTTGGCTTCCCTGGAAAATAAACCAATTTATAACTTCAAAATTTTGTATATATGAATCAAAATATCTGAAAATACCTAGCTATCAAATCAAAAGATTTATATACAGGTAAGTATAATGCAAAGTAACTTTAATCGAGAGACCATAAATGATTTTACACCAAAATTGTTTTCCTAGCACCAATACAATATAAGTAAACTGCTGTACATCTTCACGTCAGTTACTCAGAAAGTTCAAATTACAAGAAAACATGTAACAGCAATCTGACTTGAAAAGAAAAGACCTCTAAATCATTATAGTAGAATATATCTTTTTTTTCACTTATATGAATTTTCAGAAGCTAGTAAGTGAAAGCTCTTATTCCAAATTGTATCCGGTAATAGACTGAGGCTCACTTTAGTGGGTATTTGTAATGAACTCTATCTTATTAAAATCTACAATAAGTCATAAAGGCACTTTCTATATTTATCCAGATGGCAAAGTCCCATTAATATTAAATTCCAAAAATTACTCAATTCGTTCTACTTTATTCACCTGAATTTCAGCTTCAGTATTTCTTTCATCTACTTTGCAATCATGTAACTCTTGAGTCTTACGAAACTGTAAATCTCGTAATGCTTTGAGTTTCTGATCAATTTCATGCTGTGTTTTGACTTCCTCTTCCAACATCTCGTCCATCCTGGCAGCTCGCTCCTCAGCACTAAGTGTAGATTCTGTAGAAATTTTCAGTTTTTCTACCAGTGTTTCTCTCAGCTCTTTGGCCATTTGAAGTCTGTAAAATACAATAGAAATGGATTCAGATTTTGTAAGTTTGTAACTATTGATCTACAAACACTACCATTCAGTTCAATGTTCCTCTAGAGGATATAACAAAATCCTACCTCATGACCAAAAAGTGAAAGTCAAGTAACACACTGAAATGTTTACATCTCAAACAAAAATGGATATAAAAGTGACCATTTAAATTTTTATTCAACCCAACTTTGCTAATAATAATATAATATTATAATTCACACGAAGTCTATAAACTCGTTCACCCCTAGAGACACATTTGGACTGTTCCAAGTCATTGATTTTTTATTTACAGTAAGAGTCCATAGTTTTTCAGTGGGTTGATGAATTAAACCATGTGATATGGACAAGACTTGTGTGAAGTTCAATTGAAAAAATCAACCTACATGTATACATGTATACTCTTTGCAATTCACATTATTATTTACAAGTAGCAAATGTTTTGTTAGATCAAAAGTTTTCCTGACAGTTACCAAAACGTTTGTACAAATTCCACAATTTACAAACATTATTTACTAGAATTCAGTAAAAAAACAAAGAACAAAAAACCAAACCAAAACAAAAACACCTGGTTAAAAATTAAAAGGATGTTTTCATTATGTATCAGATTTTATTTCAGCAACTTTGATTAATTTAGATAAGTTTAAATAGACTTACTTATTTGTTTTTTCAACAACATCCTTTCTAAGCTGAGAGACCTGAGACCTTGTACCTTCAAGATCTGTGGCAGTTCTATCAACAGTTCTTTTCAAAGCATCAAGCTAAAAAATAAAACAGTGAGAAAAACATTAATTAGCATTAGAAGAATAATTGAAAATCTTTATCTATCCATTTCTGTGTGCATTCAAATAATTTACTTGTACTAGTGAAGCTGTTGTAAAATTAATACAAATGTAAAATTTAAGTAAGATTTATATTCTTATTTTCAAAGATCCTTGAGTGTTAACATTTATTGATCTCTTCCTGCTTTATTACCAACATTGCTTTCCAACTCCTTTCTGGAAATATAGCTTGTGATACATCAAATAAATAATTTTGACATGATGGTCTATTAGATCATGACTTGTGTACGTAGTGATAGACATGGAAATAAAAACGTTCTTTAGGGTATTGACAATACATTCTTAGATACTGTATTAACAAATTTTTGTTTTACACCACACTTAAATAATTTTTCAGTCATATGGTGAGGGCAGGTTTTAGTGGTGGAGGAGAGAACCTGGTTACAATGGTATCCAGGAAGAGACCACCAACCTTCAAGAAGTAAAGTGGCAAACTTTTTCACAAAATTTGTTTGTGTTCCAGTGGAACTCACACACGCTGGCTAGAGATAAGAGACTTAATGGTTTAAAGCACAATGCTCTAACCACTCGGCCACAGAGGCTCCTGTTAGATATTGTATGACTCATGTAACTATCAAAAGAAAGGTTACCATCATTGTTATAATATATTTACCTCATCCTGGAACTGCACTCGCTGTGTTTCTGCCTCTTGATAATCAATCCTTGTTTTAGCGGAGATTCTTTCTGCAATAGATATCTTCTTTTCTTGTTCTTTATTGTTTTCTGTTTCATTTTCCAAGAATTGCTGTTTCTCCTTGATTATTTCTTCTCTTTTTCTAACTTCTGCTTTGACACGTGCTAATTTCTGTCCAACAAATGAAATAACAAATACATGAGTTAATACATGAGTACCTGGACGGTTGACCATGCAACACGACGTGCTTGGTCTACAGCAGACGCCTATTACAAATTAAATAAAATAAAGAAGATTAATAAAAAAAAAAATATTAGCAATTTCTGTGTAATAGAAGTTTCCAGTGATTAGCAGGTTTTACAATATCTTTTAGAACAGTAATCTGTCAATCAAGAGTCAATGAGACTACTTCTTGGTAATCACATTATAATAATTTATCAATGTGGGAGGGTTGGGTGGTGGGTCAAGAGTGATCAAACCACAAGGGATAAGGATTAAAACTTGTCTGTGTGTGGGCTTATCTTAAAACAGATTACATACAGCTGCTAAAATATCCATCTCTTTGTCTCTTCTTTGCATCTGTTCAATGGTGTGTTCCCACTGTTCTATCAATTCTTGTCTATCCTGATGTGATTTTCGGAAGTCCTCGGCAGTTTTGTCTAATTCTATTTGTGCAGTAAGGGTTTCTGTGGTTTCATGTTCCAGCACTTTTCTTTTTTGCCTGGATTCATCTGTTAGACGTTCCATTCTGAGTGACAATTCCTGTAGAAAAAAAAAGTTCAAATGTTCATTATGTACTATACCTTCACATCAGAAAGAATTTATTAAACTAGACCAATGAGAATCTCAACGGAGGTTGGCCAGACTGTGATTTCAGGCAAAAGTCTCAGTTGACAAGGGTAAACAAACAATCTGGAAATATCAATGAAATCGAACATATCCCCTCCCTGTTAAACTATTATAACGTGAATGATAAACAATTACAAATCTTTATTCAAAACTTAAACCTAAACCAGACAAACGGAAGAAAGCAGACAAAGCCTATAATTCCTCCACAGATTTAATGGCTGCAGACTAAAAAACATGGACAGATGTTTATCAGCAATGACTGTCTCTTCTCTTAACTCTACCAAAAACCCCAACACATGTTACTGTTTGTGTTCTTTCAAGTCTTACTTACTTTAACTTTGCTTTCATCCTGTCTTGAATATTTTTGTATAGCCATAGCATCTTCATCTTTGCGAGCTGATTCTTCTAACCATGCCTCTAGGGCTTGTTGATCCCAGTTCATTTGTGACTTCATTTCCTCCAGCTTTTGTGTCTGTTTGAAGATATTATTCTGCAAAAGAAAAATAGTGTATTAGTTAACATCATTATTATCTTAAGAGGACACACTTATACAAATGTGCATAAGTAGAGTTACAAGCATGTGTACACACACACACACACACACACACACACACACCATAAAAACATTTATTTATGCGTAAACCAACTTCAAGAATTTCAAGAAAAAAATTAATTTTCTTTTACATATTTTAAAATGATCAAATATATATGACAACAAACCTCAAACATGTTCTTTTTCTCCTTTAGTTCTTCTAATTCCTTTTCCAGTTTTCTAACTTCCTGTTTTAGACGTCCCTCTTCTCGCTCTGCTATCATCAACAAATGATTTTCTGTTTCAATCTCTTTCTTCCTAGCACCAGTGAGCCCCTGAAAATAGGTAAACACAAGAATAAATAATCAAAGTACTGAAAGCCAGGCTTACAAATAAATACCCAAGTCAAAATATCACCTATTTTCATTCTGAGAGTAATATGGAAACCACTCCATCTTTCCCACATTTTACCTAACCTTCTCTGCCTCTTCATATGCAGAAGGCTACAAACTGTTTCCCATTTACTAGAATTTAAAATAAGAGGAAATTCGGTATAGACTATGAATAATCTAGACAATACTGAAGCCACAGAAGAAACATCATCAGAAACTTTGAATACATATTTTTGACATAACACACATTTTAATACTATCAGTAATGCTGAGGCAACATGCACAAAAAGTTGATCGCACACAACTTGATGACTGATATATAGACAACTTTCGCCTTTGCCAATATGATCAGCTATAATTCAATTACAGAAACACTCCTATTAATGCTTTAAACATTTCACAACATTGAAAAAAACAATTCTCATTTAGCTATAAAATCCACCTGTTTGTACATTCATTTTGTTTCCACAGATACTTTTATAATAGCCTTTGGTTAGAATAACAATCAATACAATGTTTACCTGAGTGTGAGTAAGTTCCTGTCTGACATTTTTAAGATGCTCAGACATAGCATGCAAACGGTCATCAATTTCCTCAACGTCATTATGGGCAGCAACAATTTTCTTCTGTTTGTACTGAACCTGTTTAACAGAAAAAGAAAAAGTAATTAAATATGGTATTCCATTTCAGTGTTATAACCTGAACAATTTACCAGGTGTGAAATCTTGTGTCATTTGGATTTATTTTATGAAATTGTGCACCTGCTCTGGTATTTGTACCCTATATCAAAGTGGAAGTAGCGATACACGGTTCATACAACCAATGAAAAATATTTTTTTCAAGCACTTTTCAGTGTTTTTCAAGCACTTTTCCAGGACTGTTCATAGTGTTTTTCAAGCACTTTTTAAGCACTTTGAATGTGTATGTTTAAGCTATAAGGACCATGCAAGTCAAAAACAAAGTAAAAATAGAGACACTGACAGTAAAGTTCTTTCACATTTGATTATTTGTGATATAAGGCTATCCTTCAGTTTAAGCATTTCTACAGTTACCAGTAGATCTAGTGCTTTTTTATGTTTGTAACTAAACTGTTCAATCTCTGTTTATTGTGGTGTGTATAGAATTTGTAAAATTGGGTACACTACATTAATGTCAATAGAATGTTTTACTTCATGTGCATAATGATCATGATTCATGGAAACATGCAAATAGCCACTAGGCCCCTATCTATAATTTTCTTTACAGGTAAATGTAAAAGGGATCAAAGGTGTTGGCTATACTTATAAGTCATGGTGAATTAAATTGTAATTTTTTATAGAGAGGGCAGCTCAAACGAGCAAAGGCAAAGCAAACTTGATGATTAGAAACTACCCAAAATGCAATACTATACTAGTCTAGTCTCATTTTTTTCTTTCTCCATGAACACTGAAAAGTCATCTTTTAAAATATTTTGACAATAAATATACATAGTTACTGTACTAACAAATGTTTTGCAGACTAAGTTCATGGTAACAACTGAACTCAAATTATATTCTAATAATTTCACGTCATAATTAAACTGTTATGTCATTTGCAGGAAAGCCGAAAGGTGTTGCCTACTGAGACCGAATAGATTCTTGATGAATGCATTTCCTCTGCATATGTAAAAGTAAAACAAGGAACTGCACTTTCTTTCAAGGCATTGCCTTAGTTCATATCATATCATCATTTTATTATATTAGGTGAAATAAAGACTTATAAAGAGTGACAAAACATAAATAGTATGTAACTGACTGACACCTTCACTTCAATAAATGAACTAAAGTAAATGACTCAGTTACTAAAAATATTCCGAGACTGTAAGAATGCCAAAATGGCGATTGATGTAAACAACATAATTACTATTGACAATTCGATCAAAGAACACTTAATGCTTATTTTTCGCTTAAGAATTTTTTAATTCTGTGCCGGAAATTGGAATATAAACAAAATGAAGCAAGGAGAAAGATTCCCCATTCATTGGAATCTCAGTCTGTGATTGTCTTTGTTTTGAACCGACGATATGAAGGATATGCAATGTAGTAAAGACGGTAGAATGACATTATATAACAAATTACCTCGTCCTCTAATGCCTTGTTGTCGGCATTAGCGACTGGCATACTCATCCCCTCATCCCATTCTAATTCGCTAAGGATGCTATTGCTTCCTCGACTCATTTTGTATTTTCAATTATGAAGTCGCCGGAAGAATGTTTCGCATTGCTTAGGATACCAACACCCGGATGTAAATAAACGAACGATAACTCATACATATAAAGAAAATTGTCATCTAGAGCCCGATTCAATATGTATGCGATAATTGGGCCTATATCAGACGATTTACTGAAAAACTAAACTTAAACCAACCCCCCCCCCAAAAAAAAAAACCAAAAAAAAAAAAAAACAAAAAAAAAAACGAAAAAGAATACAATTATCAAAACGGGTAATTATGGCCAGGGTAATTGGATGTTTAGGTAAATCGCCATACCCCAATATGATCATGCAATACATTATAACAGGGATATATAAAGCTAAAATTAGATTTATAGATAACTTATGATGGGCTTACTTACGTATTTTATTTCCGAGAATCGGAGAACTTTTATTGTGACATTGTCTATTTCTTTATTGATATGAAAATCAAAGGTATACAGAAATTTACACTACAGTGTTTATAAGGCTATATATATAATAGAATATTTGTCAATTGTGTAAGTTTTGTTTATTAAATTTTTTTAAAAATGGGTAGTATATATAACTGAATTATATAATGTTATTCTAACTAACATGCATATGTACACTGATTGAACCATAGGATACAAAGTGCACCGAATTAGAGATGAAACCAAACGAAATATTTATTATTTGAATAGGTATAATTTATTCAAATGAAAACGAAACATGTTCTTCTAATCTGATCATTGCCTTAATATATAAAATAGTCATTTTGAATCCATTTTGTATTGGGTCACATTTCAAGATAATAAACTCGGGATTGACACAGATGATTTAGCTGCACTTTTTGCTTGTACTTTGTATTATTTTTACTGTAAGTAAAGAATTTATTTACGGGTTGACAGGTATACTTATATATTAAATCAAAAGAAATTTCTTTAAAAAGATATCTTAATTCACGTAATTGGTTGTAGTTTGCGTCCAGCTGGCGTTTGGGGAAAGACATTATTCTATGATTTTGGCAAAGTTCCAAGTTTTGACAGATGTATCCTTGTCTTTTTATTATCAATTTTAAGTCACAAACACAGACCTGATATATTTAATGTCTTCGTTGTAAATGAATTTCTATGGTTACATACAAATAGTCATTTGTTCAAAAGCAGTGATAATTTGCCACAAAATTATTGCAAGATACATACAGGGTATTTTCGAGAGCAAATTGGAAAGTTTTATCATTCTAATATTTATAATGCCCAAGATGGCACATATCATATTTTTGTTAGACCCAGGAATATATTTTATTTTTGTGTAGGGAGCATTCACTGGCATTAATTTTAATTGGTGATATCACTTTACAAAACGAATAAGTGATATCACTTTGTCGAATAAGTGATACCACTTATTCGAGTAGGTGATATCACTCATTATTTGAATAGGTGATATCTTTCGTTCGAATAAGTCATATAACTCATTCGAATAGGTGATATCACTCATTCGTATAAGTGATATCACTTAAGAATTTATGAAAGTGATATTACCTATTCGCATAAGTGATATCACCTATTCGAATGAGTGATATCACCTGTTCGAATAAGTGATCTCACCTATTCGAAAGAGTGATATCACTAACTGGTATTAAAAAGTAAAACGGCGCCCCATACGTGAGTTGATATGTCACTTTGAGAGGATATGATAGTTGATATGACACTGTGAGAGAAAATGACTGTGAGTAAATATGACCCTGTGAGAGGATATGACCTTGTGAGTGAATATGTCAATAAGAGAGGATATGACCCTGTGAGCGGATAAGACCCGATGTGAGGATATGACCTTGAAAGGAGATATGGCCATGTGAGAGGATATGGTCCTGTGAAAGAATGAAGCAAAGTGAGTGGATATGTCACTTTGAGAGGACATGATATTGAGTTGATATGTGAATGTGAGAGGATATGACTTTTTGAGTGGATATGTCAATATGAAAGTTATGATCCTGTGAGATGATGTGATCCTGTGAGAGGATATAACCTTGTAAGAGTACATGACTCTCAGAGAATATTTCCCTGTGAGAGGATATGACCCTGTGAGAGGATATATCAGAATGAAATGATATGGTCCTGTGAGTTGTTATGGCCCTGTGAGAGGATATGATCCTATTAGAGGATATGACCTTGTGAGAGTACATGACACGGTCAGAGGATATTTCCCTATGAGAAGATATGCCTTGTGAGAAAATATGACCTTGTGAGAGGATATAACCTGTGAGAGGATATGACCTTGTGAGAAAATATGATCTCGTGAGATGATTATATTTGATGAGAGGATATGGTCCTATGAGACTATATGTCAGTATGAGAGAATATGACCCTCTGAGAGGATATGATCATGTGAACGGATGACCATATGAGAGGATATGTCAGTAAAAGAGGATATGATCTTCTGAATTGATATAACCCTGTGGGAGGATATGACCCTGTGGGAGAATATTATCCTGACCACACACACACACACACACACACACACACACACACACACACACACACACACACACACACACACACACCTTTTGACGAAAAAAATATATTTAAGATGACTCGATGAGAGGATATGAACATGTGAATAGAAATGATACTGTGAGAGAATATAACTTTGTGATTGGATAAAACACTATGAAGGATATGATTCTGTGAGTTTATATGACCCTCTGAGTGGATATAAATTTGTAAGAGCATATGGTTCTGTGAAGGATATGACCTTGTGAGAGGACATAACCCAATGAGTGTATATGACCATGTAAGTTGATATGATTCTTTGAGAGGATTTGACCTTATGGAAGGATATGACCTTGTGAAGGATATGACTTTGTGAGAGCATATGACATCGTTAATGGATATGGCAATATGAAAGGATTTAATCCTGTGAGAGAGAAAGATATGTTTCCATTATGTTTTGTCATGGTTCATTACTTCATTGAATGTTTCTTGTGTAGTTCTTATGATATAAGAAGAGCAATTGGGATAGGGATTTGCAGAGTTTTTTTTTTTTAATTTTTAATTAACATATCTTTCTATACATTGACACAGGAAACAAATGACAATACAAATAACACACACAAGCACACACGCACGCACACACGCACGCAAACCTTTTGGTTAAGAAAATATATTCAAGATGACAATCAGTTTGTCAATACAAGTTTATATTTCTGTTATCTGCACGCGACTTACACGAATAATTAGAATAAATCTTTCCCAGTTATCCTTTAAATCAAGGAATTTTCAGTATATAAAAAGTACAGTACAAGTAATCAATGAATATATAGGTATCGGGAGATTACACACGAGACGGTTTACGAGTATGATGAACATTAAAATGCTAGTAAGACTACAGACCACGAAAAGAAACTGTCTCTTTGCAAATTATAAATCATCAAAATTATTTGTATAAATTCATGCGTGCAGGTTAGTTTGGCAAGAAAATGGGTATATATATCTGAATACATATATTAAAAGTTTGTATCAGTTAGAATTACGATGTCTGTAAAATTGAGAGGGGGAGGCGACGTACAAGAAATTACAATGCTACGACATCTCGCACACCATCAGTTAAAAAGCAAATTGAACTCTCAGCGCAAGTTAAAGTAAAGAAATGATATCATGCATTGGCCATTTGTAAACCAACAAGCTCAACTTTAATCGTAAACACGAGTAATAAAGGTATATTTCCCCCACCTTGGACAGGTATATCTACCGTTTTGCCTAGTAATGATTTCTCTGTCCACATCCTAGGTGTAGATAAGCTACACACACTATGACGTCACAATATGTAATAAGATTGCAGCGCATTGATAGTTGCGTCTGATTCTATTAATGCGCATAGTCATGTTTTTGAGGCATTGGAGAAAAGAAAATAACCCAGCATGAGTGTGTTCATTGGGTAGGGAAATATTCATCCTTGTGATAAGAATCTGAAAGTCCGAATGGAAATTTCCTTATCCACGCTACACACCCATGTAAGATTCTGTTGGTTTACTCATTAAAATAACTGTAAATACACATGTATATTATTAGTAAACAAGGAAACAAATTGTTTATCACTTGAACAACGGTTGACACGCAAATAACAGTAGTAGAGAAATGGTGAACAACCTACCATTTCATTGATACACAAATACTTGAAACGTTGAACACCATACTTTCACGTATTTAAAGCAGAAGCAACAATGATCAAATGTCAAATGTCAACATTGAAAAATCCGCTAAATACGAAATATGTACTGAACGGTAACAGTAAATAAACTTTCATTTCATTAATTAATACTTAAACGAGAACGGTCTAGAAATTGAAAGATTGAACATCTCTTTTTGCTTTAACATTAAATCAACACTTAGTCACATTTAGTCTCACCCAAATATGATACATAGTATGTCTACTATTATAATTCAGGTGTGAGCAAGTTCAAATTGCATGTGAAAGACCTATAAATATTCTAAATCATACACCCCTGAATTCTGACAGTGAACTTAACCATTCTCTGAAATGGTCAAGTCCAAATGTGATTTCAAGGGTTGGTGAGTTAACCAGTAGACAAGAAATGGGCACGTTGAACAACTACCATGGTACTGTCTATACACAGACAACAACAATCAAGGAAAGGACATTTTTATCATTACATAATCAACAAATATAACCAGGCAACAGAAGTGTAGAAAATCTACTTCCTCATGACGTCACAGATTAGATCAAGATATAGTAACACTGAGCAATTTGCTATCACAATTTACATCAAAAATTCAAGACTACAAAAATTAAAGATCGAGAGTTCTCGTACGTAAGTTACTCTAAATAACAAGTCTTCTGTAACTTAATACCTAGAACATTTCTGGGTTTTTTTCAATCATGTTATCCATTCTTTAGAAAAAAGCAAATTGTCATAGACATAATTACCTAAGCTTGTTCAACACCTTCATATTTTGGTGTCTATATATCGGTTAAGTATTTGACTTAACTGTCGATAGATTTAAGTACAGCTTATACAAAGTACCAGCAACTTGTTGAGCAGCCTCTCAAGCAAATATGTTTCAAAACCAGTTTCACAAATGATCCGATATGCCAGCCGTGTTCAACATATGAACATTTCATATACAGAGATAAACTACAACCTGACAAGCTATTGACACAGGGATATAAAAGATCACGTTTTATGTCAACGTTCCGTAAATTTTATGGTCGGTATAATACACCTGTTTGCGGTTACTGTTTCACGGAATGAAATGTTTAGTTACTAGTAGTGGTAGTTGAGTCGTCTGTAATAATTGTGAGAAGGATTTAATCCTCACTTATTTTATTTGAATTTGACTGTGTGACTGGACAACAGGGGGTGCTTACTCCTCCATGGCACCTGATCCCACCTTTAGATTTTCAGAGGTCCGTGTATGTACATTACCACCAGAATTGTATACTAGTGAATATTTTGTTTGAATTCATATCAAAACATTGTCTTGAGCATGCATTATTTGGGCTCCTTTTAGGAACCTACAACTTTGATATTAATGATATTATTTAGTACAAAACTACAGATACAAAATCAGATGTTACTGCAAGAATGTTATAACATAACTTTAACAATTCACATACTTGTATCTATGAATCATTTTCAACATATCTGTCAAACCACATACCCGTCACAATCATATTTGTCGGCAATTGTAATCATTTAAAATAACTTATTTTGAATTGTTAGTGTATTTCACACCATTTATTTCTAACTATCAATTTTATTACAACTCTCTGGCGGATCTCGTATCAGCAAGATCTAAGAATTTTTCCGATCTGGTACAATTCCTCCAACGATGATGCAATAAAAACTAATAAAGAAATAAACTACACATCGATCTCCCTACACGATACGCGCAGTTAACAGAATTTCAAAATAATGGATCGTTTCTAAATTTGATACAAAGTAAAACGGTCATTTAATTTGAGAGGAATAGCGAAATTTAAGCACAACATTTGCAAGCATGACGGGCTCGTGTTGAAAATAAATCAGGGAAAGAGAAAACGAATGTAAATCGATAAATTAGAATTTTTAGATAAATATTAATCATTTGTGGTTACATTATCAAGCCTTTACAGTTTTGTACATGTTATATAACTAACGTAAATGATTAGATATAAGTATACCATCTAGAGCTATTCATGAATACAAATACACCTCAGAGAATTACGAATAATTATGTATATTGCTATGGACAGATCCGTTAAACTATAGCATATAATTACTAGACACATTAAAAACTGAAAGAACACACACACACACAGAGAGAGAGAGAGAGAGAGAGAGAGAGAGAGAGAGAGAGAGAGAGAGAGAGAGAGAGAGAGAGAGAGAGAGAGACAGACAGACAGACAGACAGAGAGAGATATGTATATATACACACACACACACACACACACATATATATATATATATATATATGTATATATATATATATATATATATATATATATATATATATATATATATATATATATATATAATATCAACATATCTACCTTTAACATCATCACATTCACATTACAATTGTTAAAACATTTGGCTATAATGTTTTATAAATCACTAATCATGTGCATAAAAATAAAAAAATAATGACTGGCATACAGCAAAATATATGTACAAAAATGTTATTGGTTCTTTTCAAACTCTGAGTAGTATATATACGCCAAAATGTAACTGCATACGTACATTGGAAAACCTGCAGTTGTCCAGGTGTAAAATATGTTTAAACAAAATTCTTTTTATATTCTATATCTGACGGTACTGACAATACCATTTGTCATTATTTAAGGGATAAATCTCGTTATTCAGGCAAGTCACGATTTTCTGGCTATGCAACACATCATTAGCCCCAATAAAACAATGGCACTGGTGTCAGATGCTCTTCTGTAATGTTTCTCTGGAGATGAAATTAAACTTGATTTCAGTAAGGGAAAAGTTCAGACGATCAAATTCCTATAATTACTGACCAGACAGATTTCGGCAAGCATACGGTGTTTGAATTACACAGCCAATATGTCGGTTCCGGTGGGAGGAAGTTTTTTATCGGTATCTGACAACAAATTGATTAGTGATACACAAACCAACGCTGATCCAACGAATATTGAATCGATCCGAGACCCTTGAGAGTTTCATTATAGTGAGAAATGTAAAGAGGGTTTTTCATATATAAGCTCATTGCGCCACTTGTGTAGAAGAGAGCGATCTATCTTTACAGAGGTGAACGTACACTTATGAACAAGCAGAAGTTATAAATAAATGGGAAATATTTCATGAAATATCTTGTAAAATTCAAGATATTTGTTCGCCTTGTAGATAATATTACTGGATAATTTTTATCTACACTTTAAAGTGATGGAACTTTGAACAAGCATACCGGAAAATGAATTATTACCGGTGTATTATAAATTATTCAACCGAAGAAATCGAAAACGACATGGAAAAAAGACATTCGAGATTTTTTATATTTCTGCTGCCTCTTGCCTTGTATGTGGCAATAATGTTTAAAATGATTGAAAACGTATACGAAAATGATATTAGCAAAGAAAATGAACTGCCTTTCGCGAAACAGAATATAAATGCTTCTTTTCACCTCCAGATGCTGATGATGGAATATGAACAAATAGAATTACAAAGACAAAGTATCCTGGAAAATATTGATTCATTTATATCCAAGAATTACCGAGACAATAAGAAAATTATTGTTCAGGAATTTTCCAGGGACTTACATTTGTCAATGCAGCGATATAAACAAAGAAAACATTATCCTAATTCATATAGATATATAATTAAACCGAAATATATTTACGATTGTCAAAATATTCCTGAAATCAAACTGAAACAAAAGATTGGACACGGTGTATCCAAGCAAACATTTCTAGGTGAATATGGAGGCAACACTGTTGCAGTCAAAATGGTCACAAGACACCAAAAGGAGGTAAGAACTTGTTTTGAGGAAAATCTCCAAAGTACTTACGATGACACTACTATTCGGCCAAAAAATCCAAAATGTTTTGTTTTACCGACTATGAAATTAATGAAAGAAATTTTACTTTTGGAACAATTAAATAATGTAGGATTTTTAGAACTTTTAGGATATTGTGTACGAAATGAGGAGAGCGATAGCACGGATTTATCGGAGCATGGTGTTGTTGCTATATACGAACCAGGTCAGAGATTCGTAGCGGATACTCTTCAGTATCTTGATGATGAGATAAAGCTAAACCATGCAATACACCTTGCACAGTTCCTCGAGTATCTAGAATACTCACCGCTCGGATCCTTACGTGTCAAAGATTTCAAAGAAGAACATTTTCTGTTTGTAAAGGATACAATCAAAATGATAGACTTAGACGATGTGGATAATGTGGAACCATCTTGTGACGTATATTATGAGGATATATCACCGGAACATTTAAAAGGGAGAAAAACGTGTGATTTCAGCATTTCATGTCACATGGGTTTGTGTATAGGTTTCAATGCTAAACATAATCTTCGCATGATGAATAAGTTATTTTTATCCAAACTGTTGAAATCATCGCTGTATCCCGAAAATTTACAATACGATTTGTCAAATATAAATATGCAGATAGATGAACAGTCTATTAGTGCTGAAAATCTTGTGGAACAATTAATTATAATTAGAAGAAGATTGAACAAAGAAAAGATATGAGTTTTGCACTCTGTATTACCGGTACTGTAAACAGTACATATGGGTATCCGTTTGACCTTTGAACTTGTCGTACAAAATAATATACAGGTTATAATTAACGATGAATAATGATAACATTATCACGTATAGTAACACATCTCATTTGATCTGTCTACAATTAAGACATTCGTTTTTGTCTCTATCAACAAATTTGATCTTTTCATCAATAAATGCTTAATGTAAAACTACTAGTGCGTGTTTCTTGATTATTAGTAAAGATGTGGAAGTCGCTTGTTAAGTTACTGTCGATTATTTAACCTATTTGTATGTGCCAAATATAATTATGGTATATAAATGGTGGCAAATAATCTATTTTATTTTCATTGTGTGTAGGTCTATTTAATACTAGAAGTAGTAAAGTCAATCAAATATCAAATGTTTAGTTGATGATACAAGCCTTTTATGATTGCTCTTTTTTACATTTCAAAAGAACATTCATTTAATATTATCAAACTCCAAAGTTTTACTTAAAGACAATTGCCTTAATATCATCATCATCATAATCATCATCATCATCATCAGCAGCAGCAGCAACAGCAACAACATCATGTATTATCAGTACGACTGGTACTTGAGAACATGTTTGTGATATAATGATATAATTTGATGAACGTGCGACCATATTTACCTGATCTTATGATAACACAGACGAAAGGGTTGTAACTCAACTTTTGTTCGGATCTTCTCGTTACCATTTACACTGTACAAGAATGTATAAAACTTTGCAATCTTCACATTTCCTCCCCAATGAAAGATGTAAATTACCTCACGCGACACAAAAATAATAATAAGAAAAGATTTTAAAAATTGTCATGAAGAGGACAGCCTTTATCTGGACATCATACATGATTACATGACTGCAGTGGACGGAGTATTTCTATGACATTTATAGAACTGTACCAATCCTATTTAGAGCTAAATTGCTGAACAAGTATTGTTGAGCTCCGAAAACATTGGAACTTTTTTTTTTTTTTAAATGGAATAATGTTGGGACTCTCAACTAAAATTATGCCCTACTATATGCTGAAAGCAATCAATATAATCTCTCCAATAACAACTTGTGGTAAGGTTCCTTTTTATACACTACGTAATAGAATTAGCGATTAGTTGGAGGTGTAAAGTTTTACAATCATGGTTCATGGGTGTCATCTTCTGGTGTCTTTACACTTGTCGATTAAACACTTGTTTTGTTCGATAATCACTTCCTTTCCAAACATCCCAAATATTCTTAATTAAATACCATCTTAATGCACATACGTATAGCGTGTCTTAGACTTTCTCTCAACTAAGTGCGTGACAAAACTCAAATAACCGTAGTACGTGTAATACTAGACAAAGATTATATCAAAAGCAATAAGAACAAATTGGACCAAATAGATATACTGAAATAAATGTGCATTATTTATCTTGGTATTCACACTTCTCTATTGCCTCAAATTTCATGGCATAGAGATAGGGTTGATCAATAGAAGAACGGTATGTTTAATGCACTTTATTTGTCACCCTCTACACTTTGTTCACAAAATGAACATCTGTAGGCTTTATTTTTCATATGCTTTATATCACAATGCCTTCACAGTGTGTTGTATTCAAGTTTGGCTTGTAATAGCGACTGATTTGCATACTTTGTTTTTCAAAATAATTTGATTTGGTCACGTGTATGGAGAGAGAGAGAGAGAGAGAGAGAGAGAGAGAGAGAGAGAGAGAGAGAGAGAGAGAGAGAGAGAGAGAGAGAGAGAGAGAGAGAGAGAGAGAGAGACTAGTCTTCCAATCTTCACACTTTTTATCATGCTTTCCTTTGGTCATTCAATGTGAAAATCTATCTTAATTAGCTTTTATCTATTCTTAGTCCACCTTAAAGTTGAATAGAATTTCTCTTCTACAATCATCATGTATGTTCAATGCTCCCAGAAATCCTTATTGTAAAATGATGATACAGTGCATGCATTATTCTAGTCTATTAATAGACAAATCATTTAATTGACATTTATATCATATTTTGTATATCGGCATTGTCGTTTTGAACATATCTGAGAATCTCGGGAGTATATGTAATGAAATAAAGAAGAAAAATCGATGTAATAGAGAAACTTCCTGTTGAAATTTAATTATTTTCATGTAATATAGCTCTATCAAATAAAGTATGAGGACATGAACCCACTGAGTATAAGAGTTTTCTTTCTGATATCAAATCATGTCACGTTTTGTTCACACTAAAATGATATATTTTAAGCAGCTTCCGGCTATGAATACAAATTTGGATTGATAAAAAATATATACAAAATTAAATTTTTATCCATGGCAAATACACTTCATTATATAGCATTCATAATAACCCCAAACGCGTTACAGGGTAATTTTAAATTAAAGAAAAGACCTCCATGGTCAAGTGGTTGGTGCGTCATGCTTTACAACCCAAATTATCTAACCTCTTGTCGGCTCTGGATATAGCCTCGCGGGAGCCTAGGCTGGTTATTTGATTGCTTTTCATCCTTATTTTGTTGATTGTCTATTCTATCGAATTACATCAATTTTACGGTGTGTGAAATACACCCGCCGCGTACACACACCCCGTATCAAAGAAAACATCTATCATTATTTATTTATCTCTTTACAAATTCTGTAGTAGTATAATTGTCTTGAATTCATCTGGATCCTACTTTATTGTGTGGGAAAGTTTGCCAATTTACTGACAGAAGGTCGATGGTCTTTTCCCGGGTACATTGTCTATATCCCGATATTAAAATCACCCGATACTGTATAACTGAATAATTGTTGGGTGTGACATTAAAGAAAACGAAGCATTGAAGCAATTTTGATAATGGGCTCAGAACTGACTTTGCTGTGCTTTATATTGATAGATATATTGTCGAAAGCATGTCATAGTCATATCAACACTGTTGAGTGGTAAACTCCGAATAATATTTTAGACTATTTAACACTTCTTCTGTTAGACAGGTATCTTTTTGCTTCGTTTTTTCCTTTTATTAAACAAGTGCTAATGCCTCCAAAATACAGTGCATTGCGTTATTTTAATGTGTATCTCATATGACATACTTGGGTTTGTACCAGCAGGAACTTGTAAGGAACAACGCTTCCTACTCCCTAATGGCACCTGACACCAACTCTAGATTTCCAGAGGTCCGTGTTTATCCAATATTCACCAGATTTGTATATTGAATCCTGATATCCTGAGGATTAATACATTAATATCCCTGATTTTACATTGAAAGACTGAGAGAGATGTTCCATATAACTAGCGTCATATGTCATAGTAAACATATGTCTACATTATTGACTGGGATGATTCATCATGATTCAGCGGTTAGTGGCCGTTCACACAAATAAACGTTATTTACACGACAACAATGAACAATAAAAACCCAAATAAAAAATCCAATATGAGCTAAGGTGAATTCTAATTGAAATTATCATATACATTTCTATCATGTACTATACAGTACCCAAGGAAGGTACTAATTTTGTAAAGGAATTTACGAAAAAATAAGCGAGTTACTACAATAAAAACGAAGGCAGATAGTGATGACAAAGTTGAATATAATCGTGTTAGAAAAACCGTTGACAACCTGAATATTCGTTTGTATAATTGAGGAATTTCAATGCTAGATTATCACTGTAATACTCTTTTGCATTTTTGCTGCCATGGAAACATGGGTTTTAGCAATAAAACTGCGTCTGGAAGTAACCAAAGCTTCATAAATTCATGAAATGTTATATTTTACTTTGTCCTTTCATGCAACATATTGGCATCGTGACAATAGATGGCTGAAACCCTGTACCAATACGTAATTCATCTTTCTCGTACATATCTCGTCTTAATTAAAATCCCAATAGTTTGTAAGTGACAGGGTACGCATCGCTGAAACATCTGCAGCCGAAAAGCCTTGGGATTGTATTATTTAGTAATGACAAATGTAAAGATAAAATACTATCCATTTTTAATAGTACAACTATCTAAACTTAAAGTACATCGTTATACATTTACCATTAAAAAATGAATGTTTATTACGGCGACATTGCTGGCTTCTGTGTCAGTTCCTATCAATCTTATTTCAGTCCTTTCCACTGATGTGGGTTATTGTATAATCGTATTTGTGTATTGTATTATTAAAGGGGCATTAGCTGTGATTTTGTTTAAATTATTTCCTGTTTTACTACATAGATTGATATACAATAACAGAAAAGAGATAAAGACAGACATGAAAAATCTGAAATTCCTATTCATTCTGTTAAAAATACTTGAGAAACCCAATTTGACAGTTTACATTTGCAATTCATTAATTCAACGTTACTGTTTATATATGTATACCACACTGGACCTGACGTTATTTTCACAAAGTGTATAAAAATATAATTAAAGTAGATTTAAATGGAGAAAAAAATCGGTAAATACATCTTATGTCCCTTTAAACCATAAAATACAACTGCTACCCTAATCCCTTGTAGTATAACATGTATAATAATCTATTGTCCATAAAAGAAATATTGTGCATAGTTTTTTCTCTCTGTCTATCTGTCTCCATCTCTCTCTCTCTCTCTCTCTCTCTCTCTCTCTCTCTCTCTCTCTCTCTCTCTCTCTGTGTGTGTGTGTGTGTGTGTGTGTGTGTGTGTGTGTGTGTGTTTGATGTAAGACAGAATAAATGATAGGTATTTTGGTCAGCAAATCTACTCCATACCCCCTGGCCAGGTGGGCATGTAGGAGTCTTGTAAAAACCCTGGCTGAAATACCTAAATAAATGTGTTAAAAAAATAAAATAAAATAAAATACAACTGCTCAAGCAAAATTAGGGCAATATATTAATCTTCAGGAGGAAGCAAGTAAATTTTAACATATGAAAGGAGCCAAGTGAAATGGTTTTTTAATTGTTATGTGGCAACAAAACCCCAAAACAAGCACAAATTGGTGTTGTTTCATTATCTTATAATGTCTACATAAATAAGTAACATAGTTTATCAAGTAATTAATCGGTCAGATTGTATAAAGGTAATTGTCAAAACCTGTTTGAGACATGATGAACTAGAAACTAATCAGAATCAAGCACACACGCTTTACACTTAGACATTTTACTTACTATAGATACAGACGGGAAATTGGCAACTAAGCTTTACGACAAACGCGACGATTTCGGCTTTCCCATCGTAAATTTTCCACATTTAAGTAGTTACATCCCAGAAATGATGCGATATGCCAGTGCGTGTTCAACATATGAACATTTCATACAAAAATGTAGACTACTCACTGACAAATTATCGACACAGGGATATAAGAAAAAAGCGTTTGATGTCAACGTTCAGCAAATTTTACGGTCAGTATAATAGTCTTTTTGATTTGCGATTACTCTGTTTCACTAAATAGATTGTTGAGTAGCCTTTTCGGTTGCGGTTGTTAAGACGTCTGTACCAATTCGAGGATTCGTTCCTCACATATTTCATTTGGACTTGACTGTGGACTGACGGCGGATGTGACCTGATCCCACCTTTGGTTTCCAGAGGTCCGACTTTGTCCATTTTTACCAGATTTGTATCTATATCCTGTACATCCTAAATATCTATAATTTGGTATCTGAGATTTTTTGTATTATTTATTATGTGTTTGAATAGAATGGGCATAACCGAGTCTTTGCATTTTACCATATGCGAAATTGTCAACAGGTGAATAATGATAAAGGAATTCATTTTTTAAACATAACTCCTGATAAATGTCATTTTAAGAAATGGTCGGAATTAGTTTGGGATTTCAGAGGTAATATATGATTTTTCTACCTAACCTCCAGAGAGAAAACCAAATGAAAAATTACGTGAGAAAATTTAATGAAAATTGCTCTGAACGGCCAAAGAAAGATTAAAGTGCATATTTGACTGTATTCTACTCTTTGTATGACATCCATAAATATTATTATAATTAATTTACAGTGAACGTTATTCCAACATCAACGTTGATTTAATCATTCTTATTTACGCTTTAGGAATTAAATATAACGTGCAGATAATTGTAAATCTCTATACACTAATTCTAACATTTAATTATTAATCAAGAATATATATATATATATATATATATATATATATATATATATATATATATATATATATATATATATACATATATATATATATAGGTATTATTGATATAGGTATTATTGATGTTGCGGGACTTGACTCAAGGTCATTTATTAGTAATAATCAAACATTTGGACCAGTGATGAGAGTAATTATGTGTACTAAACAAGTTTTGTTGTAAAATTGCCATGCGCTTTACATTAATACATAAAAACAAAGACAATGGAAATATATATAGTGAATAGAATAGTTGTTACTTAAAATAAAAACTTATACTATTGATTACTCTGTATAAATATGGTTTCGCCTTTTCTCGAAATATTTAACAAAAATCCACTATTTTGATTGCTTGGTCTACATACTGAGTTTGCAGACGGAAGACAATATCGGAGATTTTAATAACAATCTAAAATATTCTCCGTGCTAGCCAAATGGAGTTGACACAGAAACTTTGAAAGATTTATGTCCCATAAGAAATATTAGAGGCATAACTGTAAAACGAAGAAAATTGGAAAATGATGTATACTCCCATATATCCATGCAATGCCGTCTTCCCTTGTCGGATCACACGAAAGAAACCAAGAACAAAAAGGTTTCTATATTGATCATGACATACTAATTACTAGAGGTATTGGCAGTACACTGTCGTTCTCTAAGTGACACTAATGCTTTAATTTCTATATAAGATTCTTTCATGTCGTGCAAATGCTGGTATTGTTAAGAAAATCACACCGTGTCTTCAGACAAATCCGGTCCACAGACAGACGTATACACTATCTAAGTAAGTATGTTGCGGCGGAAAAACTTTGATAGTTTATGGATATCCATTAAAATTTAGTATCATCTACTGGCAAATCATTACCCAAATCCATTTGCTCCAAAGCATTGTCAGGATCAATTTTACTAACCTATCACGTCCTTGAATAATTCTAGACTTCGTGGCTTGCAATTTATCTGAAGCGAGTTTCTAAGCAACGAAATTGGCGGAAAAGGTGATAACTTATGGATTCGTTAGGCTAATGTATCCCACGAGACTGGTGAAGGTGTGTTTGATATAAAACAATGTCTAAACGAATGCACATATAAACACCAGGTACCAAATTCAAATATTGTTAATTTAATTGTAATAGATATTTTATTCATGGCATTTTGAGTTGAGGAAAGAAAAAACTCCAGAAAACAGAAAGCAATTAATGCTAGATCTTAAATCTTCAGATAGTGTTTTATAGGTCATATTATGGGGAAATGTGTACTTACAGTACACTTATCTTTGAAAACCACTGTTTTATCGCCAACAACTCTGTTATTTTCTATTTGTAATCCGATTCGAAATCAATTGAGAGAGAGAGAGAAAGACACAGAGAGAGAGAGAGAGAGAGAGAGAGAGAGAGAGAGAGAGAGAGAGAGAGAGAGAGAGAGAGAGAGAGAGAGAGAGAGAGAGAGAGAGAGAGAGAGAGAGAGAGAGAACAATATATTGTGATAAAACCTTAGTTACTTTAAACTTTAGGGAAGAAAATAAATACATTCTATTCACACACACTAGGCTAAACTTTCAAAATAACCTTTACACCTGAACAAAGTAAAATTGAATGGTAATAAAATATTAATTTGTGTCTGGACAAATTTTGTAAACAGTTGAGTCAACTACAAATATTTTATACGTTTAAATCTATTTTTGTATCAATATTCAGTATATGAAAGTATGAATAGGAAAATACGTTAAAATGCGTATGTTTTCAAACATTATCTTTGTGATTATAACATGTTCATACATACATACATACATACATACATACATACATACATACATGTGTGTACAAGTCTGGGTATATATGCAAGACTCAGTAGGTTTTACTTTCTATAAACTGGTCCCAACGAAAAGTCCTTGCTTTAAAAATGACACGTGATATAAGACACAAGTTAATCACTTTTCTAATCAATATACTACGGATGTATGTTATCTGTTTATAAAATAATCGATGCTTAATTTCATAATGAAAATATTTTGTATCTCGCAAATTGTTTCTCAAAACCACAGAGAAATGTGGATAAGAGAGATCCAGACAAATATGACCATAAATTGAATAATTATTGGACTACATTTCATTTCGCTACATCATTGACTTGCGAGTTCCTAAAACGAAATCGTGGCTAATTTTAGACAAAGTAACATCGACGTCTGTACCAATTGTGACGAGGATACACTCCTCATGTGTTTCATTGGACTTGACTGTGGACTCACGGCGGGTGTGACCGGTCGACAGGGGATGCTTACTCCTCCATGGCACCTGATCCCACCTCTTGGTTTCCAGAGGTCCGTGTTTGTCCATTTTACCGGATTTGTATTTATGTCCTGGACATTCTATTGATTTATACTTTGGTATCTGAAATTTTTATATTAGAATTTCTTACATTCATTGACAGTATTCAATGTATTGAAACAGGAAAACATTGGTTTTTGGAGGGAGCGTTATGGTCTGTAATGGAATTACAACACATGGAAACAAGCCTTTGGTGTTAGTGGCGGGTAATTTAACCGGCGTACGCTACCGCAACGAGATTGTACGTCAGCACGTCATTCCATTTATTCACAATAACCAGCGTTACGTCATTATGCAGCGCAGCAGGACAACGCACGACCGCACACTGCATTAGTGACTATCTACAGCAGCAAAACGTGAATGTGCTATCCTGGCCTGTGATATCATCGAATTTATCTCCTATAGAACATGTTTAGGATGAAATGGAACGACGTCTATGTCAAGAGTCAAACCCCCTGCTAAGGTGGACGCTTTGCGTCGTTCTTTATTGTGCATATATATAAAAATCTCAGATACCAAAGTATAAATCAATAGGATGTCCAGGACACAGATACAAATCCGGTAAAAATGGACAAACACGGACCTCTGGAAACCAAGAGGTGGGATCAGGTGCCATGGAGGAGTAAGCATCCCCTGTCGACCGGTCACACCCGCCTGAGTCCACAGTCAAGTCCAATGAAACACGTGAGGAGTGTATCCTCGTCACAATTGGTACAGACGTCTCAACAACCGCCAACGAAAAGGCAACTCAACATTTCACTTAGTGAAACAGAGTAGTCGCAAACAAGACTATTATAGCGACCATAAAATTTGCGGAACGTTGACATTAAACGCGGTTTTCGATATCCCTGTGTCAATAATTTGTCAGTGAGTAGTTTTACCTCTGTATATGAAATCTTCATATGTTGTGCACGCCCTGGCATATCGGATCATTTGTGAAATATAAACTCCATATGCAGGTGACTGAGGGATATTACTACTTAAATGTGGAAAATTTACGATGGGAAAGCCGAAATCGTCGCGTTTATCGTATAGCTTAGTTGCTAATTCCCCGTCTTCCCAAGTTAATTCTGCATAACCTGAATCGCTCAATGCGTCATACGTGTGAAGAATGAAACAGTGCAAATGGCGTCCATACACACTATTAAACTTGTGAAACTTTTTTGCACCCCTCTTACTTCCATCGTATCAACCATTGCAATGAACATAATCAGTGATTTGATGTTTGAATTGAAAGACAATGCATTATATTACATAATGATATACATAATGCAACATAATATTTTGAATGTATATGAATCTATAAATGAAATTATTAAATTGGTTTCTGTTTTCCGTTAGTATATTATATTATAGTAAAACCTTATTTAACTACCACCTGTTGTCCCCAATAGTACCAGTTTGTGTTCTAATGAACTTCTATACAAAGACCACGTCCCTATAAAGACCGATTTAGTTGTGTCACTAAGGAGGTCTTTATATACGAGTTTCACTTGCCATGCTGTTTGACATTTAGCGGCATATTAAGACTAAACAGGAATTATGGTATGGTGGCGCCCTCTATGTACGCAAATTAGCTTCATCTATGTTGACTATTGTCTGTACGAGGCTGGTATTTTTATTTCGATGTATTTTTCTACATGCAAGTTAATCGTTGGTAAAACTTGATGAAAATAGATATAAAAATAATTGGAATGTTCCGAATAGGTATTAATTTTACGTATAAAGTTGTACTTTTTGTTTTACTTAGTCTACGATCGGTCTCGCCTGGTAGGATATCTACCGGGGATAGGGTCAAGTAGGGTCGTTGCCTCCGCAGACCTTTTTAGTCTAAATAAGACCGTATGTTTACCGGCAGGGACTCCATTTTCTGTTCATTCTTAGGGTGAACATGTTATTTTTATAAGTTATAGAATCTATCTAGGACAGAGCAAGATACGTTCGAAAGCCTAGATTTATTAGTTTTATAGATTTAAAATAAATTTAAAGAATTATTGAAATCAGTATAGAATAATGATGAGCTCGAGTTATTCTCGATAAGTTATTAGATCTATAAATTGAACTTTTGCGCTGGCTGTACTAATTTTATAGTCTAAAGGAGATAACTCAGATTTAGAGTGGTTTTCTTTTATTTGACGAAGTTAGGATTAAAATATAACTAAATCTAGTATAAAAATCCAGGGTCATTCTCAGGACAGTATACTTTAAAGTTAAGCATATTAGGCTTTAATAGTTAATTGAAATCTATCCAGGGTCATTCTCAGGATTGCATACTTTAGTTAATCATACAGATTTATATCTAGTATAAAGCCAAGGTCATTCTCAGGATTGCATACTTTAGTTAACCATACAGATTTATATCTAGTATAAAATCCAAGGTCATTCTCAGGATTGCATACTTTAGTTAACCATACAGATTTATATCTAGTATAAATCCAAGGACATTCTCAGGATTGCATACTTTAGTTAATCATACAGATTTATATCTAGTATAAAATCCAAGGTCATTCTCAGGATTGCATACTTTAGTTAACCATACAGATTTATATCTAGTATAAAATCCAAGGTCATTCTCAGGATTGCATACTTCAGTTAACCATACAGATTTATATCTAGTATAAAATCCAAGGTCATTCTCAGGATTGCATACTTTAGTTAACCATACAGATTTATATCTAGTATAAAATCCAAGGTCATTCTCAGGATTGCATACTTTAGTTAACCATACAGATTTATATCTAGTATAAAATCCAAGGTCATTCTCAGGATTGCATACTTTCAAGTAAAACATACTAGTAAATTTAAAGATTATATAAGATCCAGGGTTATCCTCAGGATTATATACTTTCTAGTTAAACAAATTAGTCAAATTAAATACAGCAATATACATAGTATATGATCCTGGGCTATTTTCAGGGTTGCATACTTTTGAATTAAACAACATATATTGTGTAGCAAAATAGATCTAGGATCAAATCCAGGGTCATTCTCACTTTTAGTGCATATACAGTATCTGTGTATCATCTTCTTAAATTGATAAATTAGGTTTTTGCTCAAGCATTGATTATTTTTGTTATGTATCTGTATATATTTTAGTGGACTGTTTATATTTATCAAAGGTATTAAAGTTCAGTTAAAGTGGGACTCGACAAAGACAGTGGTGGCAGCTACATCGTAGAAGGAGACCGAGAAGAGGTCACATAACCGTCACAATATATATATATATATATATATATATATATATATATATATATATATATATATATATATATATATATATAGTAAAACCTGTATATAGGGACCATCCAAGGGACCAGAAAATATTGTCCTTTATGTGCAAGTGACCCTTTATACATAGGTTCAATTAAGTTGAATTATGCAGTCAAGGGACTTGCAAAAACTGGCCTTTATAAACAGGTAAACCTTATATAGAGGTGGCCCCTATAGCAGGTTTAACTGTATATATATATATATATATTATCATTATTAAATAAATAATGAATAAATAGAATGTAGAGTATTTTATCTTTAACATCACATGATAGATGTGTATGTGAAAACATAATTTTCTTCTAAATCCATCTTAATATGATCGGTATAAAATGTGTGTCTACACAGATGATGACCCAACCAAATTATTTAAGCTATCGGTATATTCAGATAGTTTAATTTGAGTTATAGACAATTGATATTGATCTCAGTGTTATTGAATAAACAAAAAGGATGTAACTGTGGTTGTACCCAAAACATACAAGTATTATAGGAAATTGATACAAATCGAATATTCATAATGCTTGATTTGGAATTTGAGATTTTGCTATTTCCAAGAATACAGACGGCACAACTGACATTTTACTGTAAATGCAATCGCCTTTTCTTGCAAAGTGCACACTTTACAATTCTGTTGTGGAACTCAAAATCTCCAGGAGAATGAATTTGACCATTCTGTTCCTTTTTAGAGTGGTAAATCCCTTGACCAGATTTCATATGATGATGATACATGCTCGAGTGCGTTAATTCGTCATCACTATTAGGTCTACTACACATTTTACAGCTATTATTGACGGAGGTAGATTTATCTGAAGCTGAGTTCCTAGTATTTACATCGTTTGGTTTTCCGGTACTATTTTGACGTTCAAATTTCATTGTACTCTCGGTAGGAACAGTGAGCTTTAAAGCCATCCTCTCTTTGTTGTGAAGACACAAGAGACAAAAAGTCCTCGGTTTACTTTTACTTGATCCTCTTGTTGTATTATGGTAACGAGTAATTTTCTTTTGTTCGTTTCTAATTGCTTTTTGCCTGGTATACTCATGTTGCAAATAATCCACTGAAAGTTCCATTTTTGCACCAACCACAGCATACTTCGATAATAATTTAGAAATCTGTTCGATTTCAATCTCTTTATATTTTTCAATCAGTTTATTGCCTGACACATCTTCAGTTCTAAATAGTTCAAAGAATATTCCACGTTGTTTGAATGGCAATTTCCCCCGAGTGTAACAGAGCTCATTACTTTTCATCTCTCCGCTATCGCAGAGTCGTTGTTTATTAGAAATAGTTACTCCTTTATGCCATGAATATTTCTGACACGACCGATAATCTAGGTAACTCATTCCTGAATGTTTTGTGGTTGAAACATTATGGTCCCCTCTACTTTTCTTTGGCTCATCGTCACTCTTCGCCTTCTTAAAAACGTTTGTTCCACTTTCCTTTTTGGGTTTCACTTTAATTTCACGTTCATCATATGAAGATATTTTGCGATATTTTTGTCTGTCTTGAATAGACATTTCAGACATTGTTACCTCTCTTAACCTTTTGTGTCGTGGATTTTCTATTCCATATCCTCGGTAAGTACTCTTCCTCTGTATACCATTATGTTTTAGTTGTTCTTCTTTTTTGTAAACAGGTATACGAGAAGAATCTCTCTTGAATGTCTCGCTCCGTTTGTTGACTTTGATCCTTTCGGTTGACATGTTCCTTAAAGGCATATAGGTGTTTACTGCTGTCTTTTTATAGATATTTGTATCGAGTAGTTGATCTTTGCGAAGCTTCTTTTCTGTTGATACTGATACAGGCAAATGTGACTTTGGTAGGATCTTATTTTGCGATTTATTTTGCCTTGGGCAAACTTCAGCAGGCTTTCTGTTGGTTACGTTTCGAGCTGTTTTGCTGTCAACGACGTCTGAAACAAATTCATTTGCTTTGTGATTTCTTCCATGAATCATCTGATTGTGTACACAATTCGTTACCTTGGGAACCGGAACAGGTAAATGTGACTTTCCTGTTCCTTTGTCTCGAATTTCATTTTTCAAGTTCACTTGACCTGATATTGCCTTCGTATCACTGCGTGTTGATATACCGTGGGAGAAACCAGGGACCAGTTTGTTGAATTGGTGACTCGATTCAACGACAGGCTTTTCTTTGGTTAGATTATTTTTCTTAGGTACTGGAACAGGCAAATGAGATTTTCCCGATTTGTTGTCTTTAATTTCATTTTGCTTCAGCTTACCTTGATCTGGAATTTCGTTACTATCACTACGATCTGATGTATCATTTGAGACACCAGGGACCAGTTTATTGGACTGGTAATTCGATTCAAAGATTGATTTTTCTTTAATAATATTATTTTTGGGTGTTGGAACAGGTTTTCCAGTAGTCTTGTCATGATTTTCATTTTTCATTGAGTAGACATGCTTTAGCTTCCCTGCAGTATCACATGTTGTTTGGGTATGAGATAATTCAAAGACATCACTTTTTGAATGGTGACATTGTTCATGAATTAGTTGTTCGTTTGCTCTGAGGATTACGACATCTACTATTTTCCTGACCTCTAATTTTTCTCGTTTTTCAGAAATATTCATATTCCACATTCTCCAAATTTCAAGTGTTAACTCTTTAACGGCAGCCATAGTAATTTTTCTCGACAACATTGCAGATGCACTATCATAGTCGATTCTATTCATGCAACAAAATTCTGTTTGTACAGAAACATTGACGCCTGTGTTCATATTTTTGTTTTTCGGTGTTTCTTTACCCCAAGCAGATTGTTCTCTTGCTGTTTCTCTCTTGCAAGATATTTTTATTTCATTTCCAGTACATTCTGAGTCCTTTCCCCGAGATGTGATTTTCGCTGTCTTCACTATTCTTATTCCTGGTTTTAGTTGTTGTCCTTCGGCAGACGTATCTTTGCGAGGTTTTTCTTTTTCTATTGTTTGCCCTGCTATTGATGGTACATTGCTTTTTATCATATCTGCTGTCGATATATCTGTTTTTACAGCAAAATTATTGAAGCAGAGACGACTTCTATCCCCAATATCAAAACATTTGTTAAAGCTTGAAATATTCCATAAACATCTGATTCCTTTTTTTATATTGACCTGACTCTCTGGTTTTGATATATTTTCTTTTGGTTTGCATGACATACAATGTGGTGGTAAATCGACATCGTAATCAAATTTGTATGACTTCAATTTTGTGTTGTTTTCCATTTCAGTGTATGGAGACAAATTTGGGGTCTTTGGAGTTGTATTCATCCGCTCTCTAAATTCTTTAGCATCTTTTTCTACTATGCTAGAATAAAATGTTTTATCAACTTTACGTTGCGGTGATGAAACTTGCCCTGCGCTAATTGCTGGAATACTTTTCTTATGATTATTTATAACCCTCCAGTATTGCAACAGCAATTCACGGACGCTGGATTTGATAACATTCTCTACAAGTTGTGACGCAAGTTCATTATATCTTTGTTTGACATTAACGTCCTCGGGATTAGTGCCTCTTTTGCTTTGGTCAATTTCCGTTGTGTTTTCATTACCCTTGTATCGATCTTTATTATATGTGGACCTTTGAGCATTTTCACATCCTTCGCATTCTTCTCTCGAATGATTCACCACATCGGAATATTCCATTCCGGGGCCATTATATTCTGACTGTATAATCGAGGACGTGCGTTCATTTAATATCATTCCCTCAAAGTCCACCTGAAAATCATAAGCTAATGGTGCTGATTGAACAGAGGAATCATAATCAGTGTTAGCTTCCTTTACTTCGCCACGTTGAACTTGGCTAAAAACCTCGGCTATAGGTTGTTCGTTTGATGTGGGCGAGTCCATTAATCTGTAATTTTTCTCAACAATGCAGTGAATCTGCTCAGGGTCTGTAATACTACCTAACTTTGAAACTATGTCTAGCATTTGAGATGAGGATTGACTCGGAATACTAACTTGCCCGTTTTTGCTGTATTGTTTATTGTAGGTATGTCTTGGTGTAACTGTAACTCCTACATTTACTGTGACCTCTCCGAATGTCAACTGGATATTCTGCTGTTCGGTACCGGAGTTAGGTAGTGGAATGCTGGTGTTAATTTCCTCTTCTGAATCGTCGGAATAACAGCTAAAGTATTCTGTGGATGCCGAAGAAAGGTAGGCAATATCTTCTCCTGAAGCACAGGATTTTTGATAGGAATCTTTTCCACTGGACATCATTCCAGTTTGGATCAAATTCTGAATGAATACTTCTTGACCGACGTCTCCGATATGATAGGATGGATCAATGGAACATTCCATGTCGTTTATTCTCGACCAATGAACATCATTTACATCACAGTTGTGGCACGCGACATCATATCCTCCGTCTGCTGTGCAATCCCACTCCACATCAAAGGCTGTGTTGGATTCGACTGTAGTGTCTAAGAAATTGTGGAAAAATATAAGATATTATTTATTATAGAAAAAATAAATGTATCTAGAATTTAGTGTAGAATTCAAACATGGTAAATTTGAACCCTTAATTTAAAGATTAACGTAGTTGGTGTTTGAAAATATATCATTGTATGCTGTCTTGAAGTAGGCATCCATAATTGTTTCACCCAAGATGGATTACTTTTCCATGACGATGCTGGATGCCCCCCATTCAAGGGAAAGCAATTACTGTTTTATTTCACCAATGCATCTCCTTACTTGTTATGAAACACGAGAGTAATCTATGCCTGAAATCTCAATTCAATAGCTAGTTATGTATTCCCAGGAAAGGGACTTGGGAATCATGTTTCTGCTTGACCCTCTACGACGCTTAAGGTCAAAATTCGATAAGTGGTAAAGTAGTCTAATGATAATATATTATGACAGATAAGTATGTCCCATGTACAAACATGAAATTTTAGGGGCCAAATATCAAGAGGAAAAAAGATTGCACATCAAAGGTGTCAATTACTTGTCAAAACATTCTTCGAATTAATCTTGATTGCAGATGTAAAATATACGTGTTGAAATTGTTTGACAATTTTGTACAACAATCATATATCAATTTTATTGATATAAAAAATATCAAGTATGTCATCCATGAGATAACTCAATTTCCGATACTTTAATGGATTTTTTTTTCGGAATTTACCAAAAGTGAAATATCCAAATTCAATATACTGATTTATGCATTGTACATTAAGCTGTAGTAAGCTTCTAACGTTCTATCACATTCTTTCAAAAAACAGTAAAATCTTGATAATCGTGGCAAAACGTTCAATAGTCAAAATTTTGTAAAGATCAGTAGGCCTACAATCTTAATGATTGTAAAACCTCCACCAAGATCACCCCATTTCACGACCTCCAGGCTCAGTACGATGCTCTCGAATCGCGGAGATCGTAGACATCGTGCATCACTGTAAACAAAACATAACGCCGGTCTACGCCTAGCAGTGTTAATGTAGGGTATCGTATGGGTAGATCATTTTAGACCTAACGTTGTTAAACTATTGAATATTTTGTAGAAAGCTAATAAAAGTATAATTTTTATTTTTCTCGTATAGTTCCTGGTCTGGTAATGTAATATATGTAATGTGTTTATGGTAACATAATTCAAATGTCTTTTAAATATTTACCACCCTGGCATGCCAGTTCTTCCTGTTGATTCTCCATGATACATCGAACGTGGTTCGTTACATCGTATTTTGTGCAATTACGTCATTTTTCTAGAAAATGTCCATCTTCTGTGAAAGAAAAATAATTATTTTTTCAGTACGAAAAGCATCCCTAATTCGAAATACATGTCATGAAAATTGATTTGCAAGATTTCACCATTAAATATTTTCAAGAGATGATACATTCCATGAACTTGGTCAACCCGACATATTCCTGTAAACAATCAGTAACAAACCTAATAACTAATATTATTTTGCCTCGGGCTGAAATGTTGTCATTTCATTGGGTATAAAGAGTCACGTGACAGCATTCCAGGGTTCTATGATCGGTAAGTAGTAAACAATAAACGGCAATGGTGGTTGATACGATTCAAAATTCTGTGTATAGTGTCAATTGAAGAAATTTACTAAATAAGAATGTGGTCACGTATTATTTTTGTTACTTCTACCCTCCCATGGACTTGATAAATCCAACATATTACCGTGGACGGTCAGTAACTAACCTAATGTGAGTTCAATCTATATCTTGTTTTGTCTAGTGAATTCATATCCACCATATCTAATAGGCAGTGGTACAAATATATACCATGCTGGTAGCTGAACCATGAAAAACTCAATTTGTTTTGTAAAGAAATATTTCTTTTGGATCACCGACAGCGTACTAGACACGTCTTATAGGTAATTGTTTCTGACAGCTGTCAGTTTTGCAGAAGTTAAATAGGTGCACGTTTTGCTTAATATAATGATTTTCGGTAATTTAACTTATTTCAGCTCTGATCTTATTAACTTCTAAGAATTTTCCTTTGCCTCTTTAACCTTTCGAGAAGTGCAATAAGTATGTTAAATAAGTTCATATAACTCATACATGGGACCGAATCACAATGATGGAGAATATTAGTGACTAGGTTGTGACTGGAATTCACCAGGACCAGCACGGAACATTTGTTTACATCGGGAAATTCCTGAATGTTACAGGTGTGGGGGATCATTTTCTCAAAAATCACCTGCGTTCGTGTCCTGCAACACGTTCTACATATTTCGTGTGCAGAAAAGTTGGACATTTTGCAAAGGTTTGCTTTTCTTCTGTGACCACGAGTGACCGTTCCTGCCTACGGATAAAACATCCACTGAATACTGTCGTAAAATCACCGACATCACTGAATTCTAGCTACGGGCACAGGACGGGCCTGTCCACAGATGATCCAGCCTGTGGAATCCGCTGTGAAATTATCAGCAAATATGGATTCAACAGGTAGAGATGATCTTCACTAAAACCGTGTCACAGCTGCAATACCGCTAAAAAGTACCAAGTCCGCAAGCAAACGGCGTAGATGCTAAACGGATAGAAGAATATTACAACAGAAAACAGGCTTTTGTTGTACTTCCGTTCAACGTCTTAAGATAGGGAGGGATAAAGTTGGAATTGAAATCTGTAACGGTGCACGACCATTTGCATTTTATCAACAAAGATAACAAGAAATTAAAAACCAAGTTGTGTAAAATAACAAAAACATGTGAACAACACGTGAAACGTGAACTTTTAACAGCTTCGCGGGATAAACAATCGACAAAATCCCAACTCGTCAAAACAAAATTAGTGCTTTACTGTCTGAATTAGGTAATTCAAAGAACTCGGACGTAAACCAATAAACAATACATCTTCTAAAAGACCCACTACATCAAATTTAGATCGCCATCCCATTTTACCGTTTCTGACACCACCGTTGTATTTAGGCCTACAGTACCAGGACGCGCGTCCCCGGAACAGAACTTACCGAAAGTAACTTATGAGACGAGGACGTCTCTTTTCTGAGCGAAAGTAAAATTATCACAAGGAAATTTTCTGATAAACATCTGAATTCGGACTTTTTATTTTTATTCAACTTTATCTTATATTTTGCTGTTTCAGTTACTGTTATATCTGGACTCTAATTAATTTCCATTGTTGTATTCATTTGATTTGTGATTCTGTTTAATCGTCATTCAATGAGTAATGTCCATTTACGTATTAATCCCCATTTAAGACTTTTCGCACTAATTTACTCTTTTGTACTTCTTATCTTTATACATATGTTTTGTAAATTTTTAGTTAGTTAGATTTTAGGCTTCGGAGTGTAATTTTGGATATCCAGATTTCACCTAACCGACCTATACAATAAAGTGCTTATTGCCAACTGAGGTATCTTATCGTTTTTCATTGTCGCCGGAAAAGTATAGGCCTACTCATTTTCCCCGGTGATATTTACTAGAAGAATGCAAAAACAATCTGACAATATTCTAAGAGGATTTCTTGATTTTATATTACGCTAATTGCTATAACAGAGACCAACAATTTCGGAAACATACATTATAAGAACAGTTATAGCATTTTATAGTATACATTTTTGTAAACGCAATAGTGAAAATGATTCATTTAACTTTTGTTTAAAATCACATAACTACATTGATTTGCGTTTAGTAGATGCATAGATCCTAGGGAATTATATGAACAACGAAAAGGTACTTTGGGGTCAATTTTTGGTATTTATTTATACATTCATGTTTACATTTTCGAAACTAAAACTATTTTAATATTATATATTTGAAACATTCTAAATACTAGAAAAACAGCATGCAAATAGTAACGTACGTTTTGACGACGCATTACATGGATGTTGACGTCGCGTACCAAGATAACAAGGATAGCATATATCGGGCGGTCGCAAGATAAAATATATCTCATGCGTGGCAACTACGGGCTTCCGTACAACGATGGATAAATCTGCATGTAATAATCAGATAAAGTGCGTGATACACGTAAAAAGTTTGAAGATATATTTCTTAAAACCTTTAAAATTACCAGCTACAAATATCTTGAAAATTTTCAAACACAATAGATTTTTATCCTTGCAGTGAAATGTTTGCGTTAATTAAGTTTTACATCTTTGACACCTTAGCTATGAACTAATTTTCGTTAAACGCGAAATGAGCAGTACCTTTCATTAATTATGTCTTCACAAATTTAGTTTGTACGACCGTGTTACACACAATTATAATTGCAAAAAAAAAAAATGATGAAGTATCTAATTCTAACATGTATGGTGACAAAGATATGTTTTAGGCCAGTTAATTTCAGGATAAAGAAATATTCTTGTCTCAGAGGAACCGGAATAATTCAGTTTTCCTATAAACGGGTGTCTTAATGAGCAGATGACAGAAATAAATTACGATACAAAAATTGTAATTGTTAATTATAGAAACTAAGCTCACTCACCAACCAAAAAAATTAAATAATAATAAAATAAAGGTATTCGATGCTCAGGCCCGTCAGAATGGAATTTCACGAAACTATTTTAATAATCTATTCTTTTCGTTACCAAATATTTCATCGTTGTATTGCATCAAAGAAGACACCAAACGGGGTTATAAAAGAAATACAATCTCTGACACCTTTAGAATTATTCATTTATACAAACTATAGATCTAATATAAATCCATATAGGAAAAATTTTGAATTGAACAAAATATTCAATGCGGTGGCGTAGAAAGAAAATAAAAGAATTTTTATGAAAATGTTTTTCCTGGTAAAAAATTGTTTTCATGTCTTTTGATTATGCAATAACAATGGCAAATTATAGAACATGTTAACAGGGGTGGGTTTGATGCTAGTGACATAAAATTACAATGTATGTTTTTCAAAAACTGTTATATAATGCATACCTCATCAAAGGCAGAGTGATAATTTAAAGTTGGAGGGGTGCAAGTGTAAAATATATTCATAGGGGCGAGGCGCAAAATTTTGGGGAATATTGTTATTAATTTTCCGATTTTTTATAGAAAAATTGAAGGTTTTACACCTATTTTATCGACTTCAAGGGACACGCTCTTTAGGCTGGTCACTGCACAAATTTCTAAGAGCTGGATTAATTGTGAGCCAATAGCTCGTTAGGGGTCGAGTTTTACGCATCTTTCAGACAATTTAGGAAATTTGGAACCCTTGGACGCATTTTCCCATTTTGATTATCCTTATCAAAAAAAGATTGGATCAGAAAAAGGGTCACTTAAAATCGGGGCATAATTTCGGCCTAGTATCCTCCAGACATTGAATTATGACTTCTTTATCTTTCAAAATATTTCACTGATATATTAATTCAAAAAGGTATTCTCTAGCTTCCAGACACAAAATCAACGTTTCCCGTGGCCAGGGTATGCTTCCCAGAAATGTCCAATTTTAAAAGCCCAGATGTTAATTATCACATTGCAATTCGTTTTTATCTCCAAATTGGCCAGAAAAAATTGAGTTTCAGCAAACACAATGTCGAGGCATGATGAGGGAGCACAGACAAATTTTGATTTTTAAAAGCTCTGCCTCTGGAAATCCTTTTTTCTGGATTTCAAACGTGTTCATAATAAAACAAAATATATTGTAGATCTATGTGAAAAAGGTGTGTGTGTGTGTGTGTGTGTTTTGGGGGTGAACAATTAAAAACAACTAAAAACTCACAATGACACCCGCGTGAAACGACGGATGAAAACGAATCACTGTACATACACCATGTGTTTGAGAGACTTAGAACCTAATACATGTAATAAAAAAATATCATGAATCATCCATAATTATAATGAAATGATGAAATATTACAAACTACTCAAGATCTCACCAACCAAATATGGATACCAAGAACGTGTAATTATTCTAAATCCTTATACTGGTTCACTCTGGCAATACCATCTTTGTATCATGATAGACTTACTTTGGCGTTACCAGGTAGAATATGTGACGTAACAAAGCTACACACAGAACAATGCGTGCTGACGTAATACAGTGACCTCAAAACTTACTTCACCTGTTACGAAAAAAGGTTTGTCTTTTATCCAAAAATCTGATTGGCTAATCTAGACATGCAGTTAAGAATATTCTAAAATATTCTTGAATTTTGTGCAAGTGAGTTAAACCCTGTAACAGAAGAGAGGGCCAATGACGTGGTATTATTAAGTGTAAAAATGTTCTCAGATTCAAGTGATCCTGAATTTTGACTTGCAAGAATATTATATCTAATATTTCAATTTGTTTCAATTCTTCTGTTCGGTTAAAAAGAATAGTTGATTAGTTCGATGAAGCTAAATAAACATTGACCGAAGGATTTAGTTATTTAAGTTGTGTAAATAAAACAAACTTGCTGATTACAAGTATTTTTTTTTTTGCACGAGGGGTATTAGTGTGAACAAATCTGGACGAGTAGCTATGTACAGTTTTCGAATAAGATCTTAGTCTCGAATTATCTAATAATGCCGCCGTAACTACAGCATCAATTATATCCCCACCTCTAGTCATTGTAGGCTCGAACCCCACTGAAACCGTAGTTGATGATGTTTGAAGGTTTGTTAGTCTAGTTGCAGTTTCTGTGTCGCACTGTAGCTTACAACTGACATGTTGCTGAGTGTGGATTTATACAGTGTTTCAAGAATCGATGCAAGGATTTTTGTCTTAAATTAGATTTGTATTAACAAATCAGAAAATCATAAATGTCCCACGTGTGTTCATAAAATAATGCAGTTATGATAATTTAGTACAAACTACCAAAGATCTCACCAACGATACGATTTATAGGGCCTAGATGTCTAGCACAATCCTTATCTCTGTTGGCCTACTGGTTAACTTTGTCCTCCTATTATTATATAGCATGATAAACTGACATCACCAGGCAGAAATTATGACGTAACAAAACTATACTTAGAACAATGCATCCTGACGTAATATCAACTGACCTCAAAGCTAACTCACCTTTGTGACGTAACAAAGTTATACTTAAAACAATGCATCCTGACGTAATACATTGACCTCAAAGCTAACTTCACCTTCCGTGTTTTTGTTTTTGTTTTTTGTATTTTTTACAGGAGAATTTGTGAATCTGAACATTTTCTCAGCTTTAGTTGATTCGGAAATTTCCTTGTCAAAATATTCAATAGCTCAATTTAAATATCATTTTGCCGATTGACCCACAAGGACTCAGGGATCTTATTTTAGAACATTAAATGTCCTATATAGTATATCCAATGAAATAACTAGGAAATATTTGGATATACACAACAAATTACGTTCTGAAATATATCCCCGAGTACATGTGGTTGATCGAAAAAATAAAGCAAACCTATACAGGGGGTGCGCTCGACAGTTCGACAGTCCGACTGTTAAAATGCCCGATGGTTCCATAATCCGACGGTTTTTATAGTCCGACATATCACACAGTATACGACAAAGAAATCTATGTAGCAACACAGGGTTACCTCGGCCTTACGTAACTTCACAAAGACAATAGATAACAGAAAATTCTCGATTCGCATACAAACGATGTCGAAATACTACTGAAGTGTCGGATTATCGAACCGTCGGAATATCGAACCGTCGGACTATCAAACCGTCGGATAAAAATTGAAAGGTTATGTCATTATGACATCCAGATACAGTTTTTCGAATAAGAAACAACTTCTGAATTATCATAATGGTTTATATCTACTCTATGTATATGTAAACATTAAAATATCGTTTTACGTAAAATGCCACGCTTTTTGTGACATGAGATTTGGATTTCAAAAAAATCATTATTCAAAATATATACATTAGGAATATATTTCCAGACGGAGAAATTTTGTTATAGTAAGTATTATATGTGGGTAAACCGTGATTCAAACCAAAACAATTTGTATGGGAGATCAGAACACTTGAGTCCCCGGTATCGCGTTTGTAATGATGTATGACTCTCAAATCTCAATGTGCATTTTGACGTCATTCAATTGTGACGGCATAACCACACCAATATTTGGCATGTCATTCTTAAAATTATAATGGAAAAGTCTGTCAAAATGTGTAGTGGCGAGCCTTTCTCGAAGGATAAATTCATTTAAAAAATACCAGTCCATTCTATAAAATGGTGTTTAACGCCATACAATTTTTCATTAATATATGGCGACAGCAAGTTTTTTTCTTCTAACGATTGAGGAGAGGACCGGTTACCATGTACCAAGGCAGAGACCACCGGTCTTCTCAGCTTCTGCTAGTATAAAGAAATTATCACACACGCGCGCGCGCACACACACACACACACACACACACACTAGGTGGTGGATTAGCAGTTGTGCAAGATAGATAACTCGTAAACGGATGTTTTTACTTTAAAAGGTTTGTTAGATGGTAAAATATACCATCTCGACTTTTCGCCCCGAAAACTCGATAATTAGCGACTTTTCGATTACCGAGGCGAAAACTCACTAATTAGTGACATTTCGACAAGAAAACCCGCTAATTAGCAAGTTTTCGACTTTCCGCCTCACCATGCGAAAACTAATTAGAGAGTGTTCGGGGCGAAAAGTTGAAAAGTCGAGATGGCACAAATTAATCGTCATAGTGAATGGTTTGATTGACGATTAAATCTAAACAAGAAAAATTTGATGCAAAGCATCAATTCGCCGCCAAAGGTATTTCAAAGGAAGTTTGGGAATAAATGAATGCAAGCTTTCAGTTACTTAATATCTATTACGACAAAAAGTCCCACCAGATAACATTTTTGTGAAAATAGAGTCAACAGAACTAATTTAACGGCGATTTCCCGTCAACTAACACCAAGTTCACAGACAGTAGTGAGAAATGGAGTGGTCATCATGTTCCTGGTCAAATTCATCCAGTGTAATCATTCATTTTAGTAGTGTTTATATAGCAATTGACATCAGCGATGTAGCAATGTCTATATATGTAAAAGTTTACAAAATGACAGTTGCAGTAATTTTCACTGTTCTGCATAATGGTTGTCAACAATGGTGAAGAACTTGGATTTTTTTTTAAGAAAATGTATTAGATATTAGTATATATCAAGAATATAAAACGTAATTTAGAAAAACATTTATGGAATAATTCAGAATTATTTTTTTTTAAAACAAGTCCATATTCCAGTGTTGGCCTAGCCGGCTAGAGTGGTTCGATCTTGTTTAACATGATAATTCTGACTTTATCCATTATTACACAAAACTTGTGTTAAAAGTAACATTTTATTATATGTAGACTTTAACATGTACTACACGTACTACAGTTTTTATGTCGAAATAAAAGTAAAAATGGTGTGCTTCGGTAATTAAGGTCTGTTTCGGTAAATCGTCCGACCCGTTTTCACTTTGTTGTTCTCCCAATCATCAATATTTCATACGACACATTTCGTTTTCGGTGTTATATTTATTCCGTTTTGCACAAACGAAATCATTTAAATGATAAAAAACATTTTGTTCCAAATTTCCGTCGTCCACTAAACTTATATAATAGGATATCATGCTCTTATCAAAATCAAAAGCAATCACGTAATGATTGCTCCCATCATTTCGACTAATGTCTCCCACTTATCGTTATTTCAAAAATACGAATCGCGGTATTATACCTTAATTGCATTAAAAAAATTTAGATGCTGATTATTTATGAAACAAACCAACACCACTTCCATATCTGAAATTTAATAGCGTTTTTGCCTCAAATAAAATTACTACGTCATTACTTCCGCGTTCAAAGAAACTAACAATAGCTCCATAACTTCCATATACTACTTCCTAACGGGTTAACAAGTTTAATTTGAAAGGGAATATATTCGCCGCCAGGAGGCGGTTATATAGGATGAATTTCATTTTTTTTTAAATTATGGTTTAGAGACATTGCTTGTTCGAGTGTGTAAAACAACATTTATGACCGATAACAACTGTCTAATCTTTTGTTTCGGGTGTAACAAGCATGTTGAATATTGATGAAAGTGGAGATATGTAATGTTTGTATTTGGTATTGACCGAGATACTAGAAATTGTAAAAAAAAAAAAAAAGGCCATTTACGTGTTATATAGGATGAATTTCATTTTTTTTCTTCATTGCCCATTATATAAAGAGCTTTAGAGCAACATATATTAAAAAAATCAGTACTTTTATTATCGAATCAGTACTTTTATACTTGTTCAGTTACTTAGTTTACATAGACGTGTTCAATTTAAAAAACAACTTTAAAGACAATTTATTGAAAATTTTTAATACTTTTCTATGCAAAACGAAAAAAAATTAATTAATTGGTTAAAATTAAACTAACTGTACTCGGGCTTTTTGTTCTTCAGCATTTTTGTTGTCAGAAAAAGATTACATATTCAAGAAGCGTATTCTTTTTGTATGTAACCGTGCTACAAATATCCTGTGTTTGATGTTTCAAATTCTTCAGCATGTTGTCTTTTTATGTCATTTCTACATTAGTATGTACTGCTGCTCTATTTGTGTGATGAATTTTTTTCTTCAGCGTGTTGTCTATATATCTTTACGTACTGTGTTTAAATTTGTACAACTTTTTTCCTGTGTGATACCTTAAGCAAGCAATGTCATTTGTATTTGTTGCATATTTTTTGTGTATTTGTTTCCGTATGATTTTGTACCTACAGGCTGACTTTCTACAATAAACAATGACTAATAAAGAAAATAATTGATTGATATTTTATTTCTATAAGCAATTAAATCACTGTAATCTATGATAATTACAATTCGATTAAAATGATTGAGGAAAAGACGCACATCGCAATGAGTATCGCCTCATCATTATCCAATAGCATCACCATGTTTTTCTCTAATGTATCTTCGATGTCTGTACCGTCTATTTGCCCCGCAAATATAATGTACAAATTCTAGAAATGTTACCTCGGTTGATTTTTATGTCCCTTGGGCCCAAAGTCACTCAAAGTCAACTTATTTTTTCCTAATCGTTGGGAGAATTTCAAACATTTTTATTTGATTTCAGTTCTAATACCTAAAACAAATTGCTATACACCCACACTGTTGTGAAAACAAATGTAAGCGCGGATTCAAGCGGCCGTGAGCTCCTAAAGTTGGCAAGCGCGTAGACATTTCTATAAAAGGATGGAACATCAATTTAAAAAAAAACCGTGACCCAGAATTTCGCGGGTCGTTCTGCTGGCTTCTAACTTGAAATTCTAGATTCACCTGGCAACATGTATGTCTGTACTTGTATAATGTTAGATGTTTGTTTTCTTATATATAAAAATGCAAAATTATCTAATTGATTATGAATCATTTGTATTGTTAATTTCACTGTTGTACATGAATTTTTTAAGCCATTTGAGAATGTTTTCATTTTGTTATACTCATTTAATCATGTTCTATAATCTGAGTTTGAAATAAAGTTCTGTTCTGTTCTTTATTTAATCCCATAACTAGCACTTACTTTTTCACAACTTTTCAATGAAAATGAATATCACTTTGATCTAGGCGTATTCATATGAAAATGCCATGTGCCATAATTATAATTCGGTTTTAACAGTTTGAATCGCTTGATTAAGGATTAAGACTTTAATTTTCTGATTTGGGCAAAACTGCGTTTGATCTGAATTGGTCATTAAACATTTCACCAATAATGAAAAAAAACCTCGAAGTCACCGATGTTTACTCAGATGTCTACTCAAGCGCAATCAACTTTTTAGGATATATGATCAAAAACTGTATTTTATTTCTGAAAAGACAGCATTTGAAAATGATAAAAAATAATGTCTTGACAACTTCATCTCCCGTAGTATAGACCTTGCCATCATTTTGATCGGTCTTTACAATTTGATATGACTGGATATATTAACATACACATGTACATATTTTCATAAATATTACAATAAAATTCTACCATAGAAATTTATTTAATGATGAAAAATTTTACTCATTTGAAGGAATAAATCATACTTCAGAACAGCGATATTATTTTTATGTGAAAATTATGGGCCTACATTTGAGCCAAATAAGAGTTTATAGTACTTGACGGCCGGCAGGGTAAGCGAAGATTTTGGTGAAAAATTTTCAAACACAGATGTAAAGTCAACGAATTTATTTTACTCTGAAATGTGAAACTTTAAAATCATCGATACGGTATCTTTCTGAGAGAGAGAGAGAGAGAGAGAGAGAGAGAGAGAGAGAGAGAGAGAGAGAGAGAGAGAGAGAGAGAGAGAGAGAGAGAGAGAGAGAAAGGGGGGACTTGTAACACATACAGTAACTATAAATTACTCTTTCTCCTGTGTTATCTATCTTTGTCTGTGGTGTTTTAAATCAAGTTTAAGATTGTTACTATGCAGTGACGGATTCAAGGGGGCGGAAGGGACATACGCCACCATTTGGACATCAAAGTATATATGTTTGTACAGTAAAAGTCAACTCAAAAGCCCAGAAGCTAACAAAAATGTTTAAAACATATATATATATATATATATATATATATATATATATATATATATATATGTGTGTGTGTGTGTGTGTGTGTGTGTGTGTGTGTGTGTGTGTGTGTGTGTGTGTGTGTGTGTGTGTGTGTATACATCAGCGTCGGAAGCAAATTGAAAGTGGGGGGCTAAACCAACTTAAAACACATACCCACGCCAGAAACGTCTGGGGGCTAAGCCCTAATTTTTAACACCTATGTCTATCTTTGCAAAAATAGTTGGGGGGAGGGCTAAGCCCGCCCCCTAGCCCCCCGGTTCCGACGCCTATGTATATATATATATATAAAAGTTGGATAATCTATGAAATAGATTACCAAAATTTTCGCGCCTCGCTATGCTGGACACTAACATTTATAATCTCTTCCTCCCCATAGCTTTGAAATCCTGGATCCACTCGGGGTTTGTCAGTATATTTTGGATTTAATGGTTCATGACTATGATTTGTTTTGTTTTAATTTCGCTCTAAAATGTTTGCCCTACATATCGGTGAAGAAATTTAACGGTTTTCGTTTTTTCAGCATGTATGAATATAAAAATTTGTTTGTTAACTTGGCAAAATTTGCATTGTATCAAAATGAAAGTTATATCTTGCCAGTAGGCGTAGAACCTGGGTGGCCAGGGGGGGGGGCCTCCCCCCCACTTTTTTCACATACAAGGTTTTTTTATTTTACACAATCAACAGGTCAGAAATCCAGAAAAAATCATCCCCGAGCCTTTGAAATTCAAAAATTTTCTGAACTCCCTCATCATGCTCATGCAATTTTGTTTGCTGAGACTCAATTTATTTTAGATATTAAATGATACATAATTATGTCAATTTAATGCAATATTTGGGCCGGAATAAACTAGTGATAATTAACTCCCTGGGCTTTGATAATTAAAGATTTCTGGGAAGCATACCCTGGACCACGGGGAAATAGAGAATACCTCATCTGTTTTCAGAATTAACTTATCAACGATATTTTTAACGAAAAAGAGGTCATAAATCATCAAAATGACTCTACAACAAAAGTCCATTTTGAATAATTTGTACTTCCCTAAACCTATAACATATGTATTACTACAACTTTATAATCCTTGTACATCTACCAACCAATCCCCTATTTTGATATTATAACAGAATGTGTGAATGTGTGTGTTTGCTGTGTAATTGTAGCTAGAAAGGAGTGCGAAGGAAGGTATTGTACATGGTTTTTCATTAATTTAAATATGTAAACTTATGTCCATTTTACTAACAAAATTATCTTTAAATATAGTAATGTTGATTTAACAAAACTTTGTGAAATCATTCTTAAAATGATAGCGCGGTGTTAAGAGTGTGTTCTTACTACAATTATTGTACTTTACCTAATAAAAGTTTTTTTTAAAAAATAAATAAATAAAAAGAGATCATAATTCAATGTCGGGAGGATACTAGGCCAAAACTCTGTCCTAATTTTAAGTAACTTTCTTTGCTAATCGAACATTCCTTTGAGAAGGACAATCAAAGTGGTTTATTATAGGATTGCTATGCATATTTTCGCGTCTGGATGCAGGAAAAAAAAAAGGTTCCAAATTAAAAAAATTATTTGAAAGATGTGTAAAACCCGACCCCTAATGAAATATTGCCCCACAATTAATCCAACACTTAGAAATACATGTGTAGTGATGAGGGAGAGTGCCTTTAATTTTTTGTTTTATAAAAATTCGAAATTTCCATAAATCAAAATTGTAACATACCTTCTTCGTTATAGCTGTAACCCCCCCCCTAAAAAGTTACGCCTCCTCTTTGAAAATTTCTGGATCCGCCCCTGGTATGTCTATTCGTTTATAAACTATAGCTATTTGATCCCCTTGACCCCCACAAGGCCGCGTAGATCACGTACAAAAAGTGTTGATATGTCTGTAGCCGCGTTCTGATTGGTCACGCTTCGGTGCTTCATCATGACCTTGCCCTTGAAATCTGATAAAGACTTTATATTACTTCGTTAGCCCCGCAATGACCCAGGTGTTTGTTCTACATACTGGACATACATAGTATTACGCCGGAAATGACATAGAAAGTAATCTGGTGATATTTTCCACTTGTCCATATAGGTATGGGTGTTAGAAATGAACGGACAAGCAGATTACTAGAAAACTAGAGGTATGTAGTTCTACGATCAGACACAGTGTCAGTAAGCAGTTTCTGTACTACAGTATCATGAGTATGCTAATTATTGACAGTATTGTGTTAGAATGTTCCACAGGAACCTGAAATTCTGTCCGTATATTGATATACAAATCATTTACATAGCTGCCCTCTGTAATGAGGGGGGTAAACACTTAGCCCCTCATTATAGAGGGCAGCTATGTACATGATTTGTATATCAATATACGGACAGGCAAAATTTCACGTTCCAGTGAACGTGATGTTGACTATCATTGCCAAAATATTGGAGACTTGAACTTAATTATACATGTTATGTACATTAATTATCAAATTTGAATGGGTTCCAATCTGAACTTAATTCTTATTGTTCATTCAAATGGGAGATCTTTTTAAAAATTGTACTAAATTTCAAAATTATTAATTAGTTAATTAAAATCACCATATTCTTGTACTGATGCTGAATAGTAATAAAAAAGATTGACTTGATAGTCATATACAATGGGTGTAGGAAGTGAATCAAAAGTGGGAGAAGGGGGTGGCCAAAATATTTTTATGATTTTTTTTCTCAGTAAAAAATTGTTTTCATATGCTGTCTGATTCAGCATACATCTATACAACAGTGGTGGATCTAGAAAATTTTAAAAGGGTGTGGGTTTGAGGTTGGTGACATAAAATAAAATGTATGTGAAAAAAATGGTTGGAGGCTGTGTCACCACGCAATTTGTAATAACGACACAATTTGTAATAAGAATTCTGAAGTCCGAGATTCATTACAATGTTGCCAAGGCTGCCCCCCTCCCTTGTTCCTACGCCTACATGTATGTACATTGTTATTGCTCACTAAACTATGAGCCAATGCCAATTAATAATGCAGTTGTGTTTGTGCTAATATATGCACATATCAATACTTATATGTATCAGTTATTAATCAGTTAATGTACATATACTATATACATGTATTTATCTTTTTCAGAGTTTTTTGTGAAAATGAAGGATCAATAAGATATGAATGTCATAGATACAAATATTAACTGGAAATAACAGTAAAGGTAGAATGGGAGACCCATCATCAAAATCACTGACAACAAATATGTTTATATCTTGTAAAAGACGATATGATCGTTATGGTGACAATTTTGAGACTTTTTTCCCAGAAACACCACCTTCAAATCCAATATTGTCAGAACCACTTAACTTTCATCGTGAAAGTAAATATTGGTCACTAATGAAAGATCCGAAGAATGACACAACATCAGAAAATTTAACGGATGACACAAAGACAGGTTTGTATATTTGGAATACTTTTAATTAAGGGTATCAATATTCAATCCTTTTCTGCAGAAACTTTGTTTATTTGTAAATTTACAAAAGCAAAGGAAATTGAAGTGTATTTTGCATTCTTACATGTATCATAGGTTTCTCATAAAAGAATTTTTATGCCTTAAAAATCAGATCATTTACATGTATTTGGGACATAAAGTCACATATTACTACATGTATGTGTCCATGGCCCAAGATAAGAATCCTAGAGCTAGGGCTGTCATTGATGAGAAACTAGATATTGATATGTAAAAAGTATCAATATATTGAATAATATGGTACTCCTATGAATAATGAATTCAAAATATATATACTCATTATAATATTTAGGTGGTTTACTGTGTATTCTACTAAAAAAATCATTGCAAGGAAAACATTGTTTATTTGAACAAATTGAGCAGTTAGAATAAAATATAATATAGTTCGAGAATTTGAAGTAAAACAAATGGAAAATTTTGGAAATTGGAAAAGAAAGTACTTACTGTTAAATGCATTATGAAATGTATCGATACTAAAAAAAATGTATTGATTATCGTATCGAATTTGTATATCGATACATCAATATCGAGTCTATCAATGACAGCCCTACCTAGAGCATATTATTTAGGGCTTAACTCATTAACCCCTAAAAACAATGGACTCTTCTGTAAATCAATAACATAGACCAGTCAAAATGTGTCAGGCAGGGTGAATGAGTTAACAACCCCCTCTTCAATATGAGATCATGGGGCTAGCAGGGTTTTCAGTAACGAGTAAGAGGCAATTGGAGGCCGAATTGATCGCTTAGAAATGAAATTTGGCCACTTAGAAATCCTGCAGCTACATTATCATGAGTGATGGATTTTGAAAATATACCCTAGTGGGGTGGGGACTCCTTCATTCCATATTTGGCCTCTTAAGTGAAATCTTATTGAAAACCCTGGGCTAGTACTACTATGCAGGATGATACATTCACCACTGGCTTACTGCCCCTGATCTTGACAGGTCAGTCCGTGATGTGAGCAGGTAGGTTACGGTACTTGGAACAACTTGGTTTTAAGTCTACAAATGTAGTTTGAAGGACCAGTGACTTTCACTTCTTGTGCAAATTGATGTTCATAGCAAGGTAATGTAAACTAAAACAGTCACTATTTTTTAAAATATCTTACATGTTCAAGTGAACTTGACCTACATTATGTACATGTAGAACTGGAAATCAAAGCCTGGATCTTCCATGTGCAAGGTGTCATAAAATTGATAAAAATTACAGTTGAAACTGATTTGCCCAAGCTAAGGAAAGATAGACATTACAATGTACATATGCATGTAAATGAATGTACAGGGGTTTAATTGAATCAGGGTCAATATCAAGACACAGCACATGTCACTGCTTTTTATCCTTTTGTGAAAATGGTCAATGTTGTCCACCATAATGATAAATCTAAAACAAGGAAGAAACTTGATGGTGGTCAGGTAAGCAATTTATGCCCACTTAGGCCTCTTGTTTCAGTTGTCATACAAGTTATCAATCTTGTTATAAACAGACAAAAAAAAAAAAAAGGAAATAAAAAAATCAATCATAATATATTTTCACATCATGATCAAGAACAAGCCCTTTTCAAGGGTATATGTGTTCATTGAATTCATTCTGTACATGTATAAATCTAGAAATTGTAATCAATAATACATGTAGATAATGAAGTATTAGAAAGGTAGCTTTAAATATCTCTCAAAGGTGCTGGCAGTCTTGAATGTCATTAATCGTGAATATTTGATTTGATATCTTTCAAGTTTAGTTTACTAAGGGACTATAAAAATACATCTTTAGGTATGGTTTGCAAGCACCTTTTGACTAGGCCCAGGGATAGAAATTAGTGGACGCCCACTCGCCCATGGCAAGTTGTTTTCATGCTGGGCGAGTGAATCTTTTTTGGAAGTGGCCCGGTGGCGAGCACAAGTTGATGAAATGTTTAAAGACACCTGTGTGAAGTTCAGTAAATTTGATACTCTGTATTTTATACTGATATACCCTTACACAGGCATCATCACTTATTTCAGAAAACTGTGGGCTATTTTCTATACAAAATCTAACATACTTTCCTAATTTCCTGTCCCAAAAACCACCAAACTTGTCCACAAAACTTTAATCTTTTTTTTACAAACCACAAATTTCAATAAAACTTAAAATAATTTTTATCTTCATGTCTGTAGGTATACATGTATCTATCATACATGTACCAAGAACTCACATGCTACAGGTACAAATATACCACTCCTGTCATTTATTTTAGGTCTCCAAAGATGTTTATTCTCTTTTACCAATATTTATTAAACTAAATAAGATTTTCATATGAATTCTTTTACAGATCAAAGATACTGCCATTAATAATTGATACAAACTGATCTGCTATAGGCCTACTGTTCTTTGTAAAAAGACAATCATTAAAGGAACACTTAGAATTTGTTTATTAATTTCCACTATTTGAAATCTTAAAATAAAAAAAATGTGGACCCATGAAATTTGAGCTTGGCTAGTAGATTTTTAATTTGAGTGACTCAGTTGGCCCCTGAATGAAAAATGTTAAGCTCTACCCCTGATCAGGAGGCTGTAGGACCTTTCATCATAAATTCACAATATTGGCTATTCTGAAAACTTGTGGGCTACACATTCATGTCAACACTGAACAGACACTAATTCTGTACATATACATGTAGTCTACATAAGATTTGTGGCATTACATTTGTAGTTGTAAAATTAGGAACTAAATTACATGTACACGTAATCAGCTATCAGTAAATATAAGGTTTATTTTGATGCATACATGTGGAAATGCCTATATGACAACTACATACTTGTATACATATTTTATTTGAATTAAGTTACTAGTATTACTAAAGGTCAAAATACATGTAAATGTACCTGTCTGAGGGTACATCTATTTAATCGACTACACATTTACATGTAGCTAGGCAAACTTATGATATAATTATGCAATAGTTAATATGGACTTGTTTACAAACTTTGTAGTTAAGTCTGGTCACAAAGTACATATAGCACATGTAAGTCCTATGTGCATGGTTAATTACATTTGACAAGACAGGTTAATGGACATTGTAAGGTACACGTAATCCTGTCTGTGACAGTAACAGCTAATTCAGAAAGCGTTAGTATAAAGATGGTTAAGTCATTTTACATGCATAGCTTAAAGGGGCATTAGTCATGATTACCAAAAATTATTTTGATTTTTTTCTATTTTTACATTGTACTACTTGTACTTGACGTACAGTAACAAGTAAGAGGCATAAGAAATCTTATATTCCTATATATTTTGTGAAAATAAGGTCAGGTCCAGTGTGGTATGCATATACAAATAGTAAGGTTGAATTAATTAATTGCTAGTAAATAATTACCAAACTGGGTTTCTCAAGCAATATTCACAAAATACATAGGGATGTAAGAATTTGTATGCCTGTGTACATCTTTTTTGTTATGTTCTAATTCGCCAGTCTCAACCGAACATAAATTATTTATAAAATAAACTCAACACATAAATAGGATAAGCTCGCATGTGCGAGTGCAACAGACTTTATTACATATAAATTACATAAATATCTGCGTAAGTCTTGTAAAACATCACACTCAAACCATTTTCTACAAAAAATGAAAAGGTAATTAATATCATGTACAATATTACAATATAGTGAAAAACAACGGGCGGGTGGGTGGGGAATAATGCGTCTGTTGCACAAGGCGTCGAAGCTTCGAATACCTTATATTCTTACTAATAACTCAGGTAACATTACCTGGTCACAATTTTCATGCTTTTAACGCCGCTACCCCTAATAAACTATTACTGACCAATCGCCTTGCAATAAACAACAATAGAAACAACATAACACGTGTTTACTGTAAACACATCCACGTGTATACGTAACTATTATAAATACATTTATGTTCTAATTCGCCAGTCTCAACCGAACATAAATTATTTATAAAATAAACTCAACACATAAATAGGATAAGCTCGCATGTGCGAGTGCAACAGACTTCGAAAAACAAAGAAAGTATGGTAAGGAAAGATAATCAAATGCCAATATTTTGAGTAACATATAATTTATCATGAATGCTTTCTTTCACATAGCCATCTTTGGCCGAATCTGAAGACCACCGCCCGTGTTTTTTGAAAAGTCGATCATTAACGCCATGCGAACACGCGCAGCCGTTGCTCCCCCAGCTCGAAGGCTGTGTAAACCAAAGCTATTTTTGTTTAAACCAAGCTCTTCTAAAGCATTTAAAAGAATTTCCCTTGATCGTGTGTATGAAAGAGATTTATCTCCCCTTAAGCAATAAGAATTAGAACTTTTGCAAAATACTAAAGGTCTAAATATAAATTCTGAAGAATCAGATTTCACATTAGCCAACTGTAAATAACGCTGCAGCATAGACACAGAACAAGTATTAAAGTTTGTTTTAGAAATATAGACATGTGTACCCTCTCTATAATGATCTGTTTTACTTTTCTCAATAAAAATTGACATATGAGATTCAAAAAACAATATAATTTCTGCAAACATTAACTAACTCAGAGAATCTTAAGAAACCTGCATAACTAACAAGACACATACATGCAGTTCTGACATCTTTAAGATCACTTTTGTCATTTCCATACAAAGTACAAATATTTCTTAAAATCTCTGGCGTAATTGGTTCTTTTTTGTTATGAATAGAGTGACCTATGAGTCTATGAGCTCCCTCTTTGACAGATTTACATAAAGAAGAAACACATGGGTCATTGAAACCTGCTAACTTGTGACACCAACTAATAGCATAAAATGCTTCGTCAATTTTCGATACAGAATTATACTCATTTACAACATGATCGACCTCGCCAGCTTAATATGACATACTGACATATCAAGGGCCATGTCAAAATATAGGCAACACAGTATCAACATTGACCTCGCCAGCTTAATATGACATACTGACATATCAAGGGCCATGTCAACATTGACCTCGCCAGCTTAATATGACATACTGACATATCAAGGGCCATGTCAACATTATATAGTAAACGTAATGTCATGTAAACAGTGATAACAGTCAATCTAACATAGTATCAACACTGACCTCGCCAGCTTAATATAACATACATATCAAGGGCCATGTCAAATTATAGCCTACTGTTTAACAATGTATTTAATAATAAAGAAAAAATTGTCTAATCGACAAAAACCACGGTACATATAAAACATAATCGACCTTGCCAGCTTAATATGAAAATATTAAGGGCCATGTCAATAAGCAAAGGTATAATGAACAGTCCATCCATAAGAAAAAACATAATGTATACATCTCATGCTCAAAACAGACCTCGCCAGCTTAAAATCGAAATTTTAAGGGCCTCGTCTAGCATCTAGCCTGATTGCGAGTACACTCGAATTAAAACGATCAGAACCAAAAATACAATTCTTATTCATTCCATGACGAAAAATATTCTGAAAAGGAGAGAATTGGAGCACTTCTTTCACATACCAGTGAACAAACATATTTTTCTTAAATATTAATGTCCAAAACGGGGAAGATGGCCACATAGCCACAACTAACGACCACACCGCTTCACAAAATAACAAGTGATTTATCACTCTGCATACAAGCGAAACTGGTGGAACTAACCAGTTATTGTCACGGCCTCAATTCTGAGAAAATGTGTCAACTGCCTCAGTATCAGGGTTCCAAAATAAAGAATTAAACCTCTTCACTTTGTTGTTTGAATAACTCGCAAATCTGTCGACAGAATGCGGACCCCACATTTTATCAATAAAATCAAAAAATTCTTTAGAAGTTTGCCAATCATCAATATCTATCATTTTTTAAATATAATCCCGCTTTTGCATTTTCAGATCTGGGAATCCATACAGTATCTAAAGATATATTGAACTCAATACACCTTTTAAAAATGTCCATGGCTAAATTTTGTAGATGTAATTTAGTACTACCTTTTTTAACAATTTTGATACAGTTTTGATTGTCCGTATGCCAACGGACTTGTTTGCCTGCAAAGTCAGCAGAAAAAGAAAAGAGAGCTAACTGAATCGACTTCAGCTCTCTCCATGTCGAACTCATAGAGGACTCTTTCTCGTCCCACATCTTATGAAAGATTTTATTATTAACAGTCAAACTATATGCACCTGCAGCTTTATTACTCGCATCAGAATACGCAAGAGCTTGTGGAAACGAACATATATACAAATATCTACTGTTTAAAGATTTCAAATTTCGAAACCAGAATACTAATTCAGATTTTACACATTCTGGAAAATTTAAAATCAATAAAATGTCCCATTTGACCCTACTCTCAATAGCCATATAAATATGACGTGTCATGAGATTAGTGATATAAGAAATAATCTTACCCGCAGCTTTCGCCAATTCTCTGGCTGTGAATAGAGGGAAATTTGGTTATGATAATTTGTAAAAGCGATAAACAATCTTTGATCCGCCTGTCCGGAATCCGCAACGAATAGGAAAAACTGTTCCATTCAATACCTAACCATTCAATAACCTGTACCGGCTCAAAAACAGACTTCTGGGCATTAATAATCAAACCAGCCTTTTCTAAAGATTTTTTCACAAATAAAGAATCTCTCAAACTTTCTTGTAACGAATTACTTATACCGAAACCATCATCAAGGTATAAAACGAGGTTTACACCATTTTGTCTCCAATATTTAACCAATGGGCGTAAACATTTACTAAAAATATATGGAGCAGACGAAAGGCCGAAAACTAAAACTGAAAAACAGTAGAATTTATTCTGCCATTTAAAACCCAGAAATGTTTGTTGTTTCTTGCAAATATCTATATGAAAATATCCAGATTTTAAGTCGAACTTAAAAAGAAAACTGTCGCGTTTAAAGAAATTTAAAGCGACTTTCCAGTCTTCAAATTTAATTTTATTTTTCACCACATAATTGTTCAATTCACTTAAATCTAAAATAAGCCTCTTCTTTCCGGAATTATTTATAGCAACACTGAGGGGGTTAACTACAAAAGGGTGAAAAGGCACTTCTTGAATACAACCACTCTCTAATAATTCTGTAACAGTTTCATCAACAAAATCACTATTACTGAGCGCAGATTTATTATTTTTAAACTGCATAGGAGGGGGGTCCCCTTATAAATGGGATAATGTAACCAAACTTAATAGTGTCTAATATAGATTGACTAGCGCCTATACTTTCCCAGAATGACACATGAGCGGCTAGACTACCTTTTACCCCTTTAACTGTAAAAGAGATACCCTCGAAATATTGAGCTTGTGATAAGAAAACTTCAAATTGAAAATTTAACATATTTTCACAAAAATGAAAGTAATCAAAATACTTATCATGAAAGTCACTGGAGGTGTACTTTTCTGAAACTGGGCAGTCTGTTTTCCAGTGTCCGAACTGTCGGCAACCGAAACAAATGTCGTAGGGCGTGGCTTCCCTACGTCTGTAACTCCGAAAGGGCTGCTGAAGTGAGTAGTTTGAACCCTGAATGTCGAGACGTGGAGCAGGACGTGTAATAGTGCTAGAACTAGTGTTGGAAACAGTGGAATAAACGGGCTTTTTGTAAGGTTGGACACGCCTTTTCTCCCTGATGGATTTCAGAGCTCTGTTTTCCGCTTGTCGTAAACGTTTTTTGTCCTCTGAATCGGATGCCAAATAATCGCTCTCATATTCTCTTACTGTAGACCAGCCTGCGGGTGACTTATCTGCAATTCTTATTAATTTATTTCTTTTCTTCAGTTTAATCAGTAGGCCTGATAAAATATTCGTGGAAATAGAATCTTCCACAGAAATATGTTTCTGAAGTTTCAAAATGTCCGCAATAATATCTGAATTGAAATTAAATTGTATTTTGTTTCCTTCGTTTTTAAATTTGACGGAAACTTCGTCTTTTACTTTTTTGGCTATAATGTCATTTCCAGAAGAAATTTCACTCTTTAGAGTTGATAATTTAGAGTCTAAATATGACTTAAACAAATGAAAAGCGTCTGCAATATCTGACCGTTGTTCTGCTGTAGACTGTAAATTCGGTGAAGACTCGCCACTGTCTATATTTATCTGGTCATCAACCGTGGACATACTGGGGAAATAATGCGTCTGTTGCACAAGGCGTCAAAGCTTCGAATACCTTATATTCTTACTAATAACTCAGGTAACATTACCTGGTCACAATTTTCATGCTTTTAACGCCGCTACCCCTAATAAACAATTACTGACCAATCGCCTTGCGATAAACAACAATAGAAACAACATAACACGTGTTTACTGTAAACACACCCACGTGTATACGTAACTATTATAAATACATTTATTGTATATCAATCTAAGTAGTGAAAAGTGAAAGAAGAAAAAAATGTCACAGCTAGCCTAATGTCCCTTTAATAAGGAAGTGAGTGATAAACTCACTTACTGATTGATATATATATATATATATATATATATATATATATATATATATATATATATATATAAAGGGAAAGAAAAAAAGTGTCTAAAAAAAGAAAAAACAGCTACATATAGCCTAATGCCCCTTTAATTAGGAAGTGAGTGATAAACTCACTGATATATATATATATATATATATATAATGATATATATATATATATATATATATATATATATATATATATATATACACATATGTGCATGTGTGTGTGTGTGTGTGTGTGTGTGTGTGTGTGTGGTAAAAAAATCAGCCATAGGGAGAGAGTCATAGACAGACCAGGGTGCATACCGGTATTACATGTAGTGCAGTGTGTCGTTGTGAGGGGGCTTGGCCTCGGAGTGACACATCGCAATGTACAGAGTGATATTTATTGTACATGTACACATGATTTAACATGTATTAAACTTGGAAAGAAGGTATGATGTGACTTCATGGTTTTGAACTCAATGCAGCAACTATCATCTCGACTGAACAAATAGGCCACAATAGTGATGATGGGATGAACTATGCCATAGACGTCTCAAGTTTTGTTGAGCTGGCTTTAAAAATACATGTACATGTATGTTTCAGCAATTTAATCAAGTTACTTGTCCCCCAGCAGTTTTCAGTATGATTAAACTGATTATATCCATGTACATCTGTACATGTACTTGTACATGTAGGATTGTGTTGTGTCCATCCATCATTCAGTCCTTTAGTAGGCTTTACTTTTCAGGCCATATATTCCTCATTTCCTTAATTAACTACATGTAGTTACATGCATATGTAAGCTCCCCATACATGTATTTGGTGCATACAGGTACATTGTATATGCACACTGGTGCACACATGCACACACAATCAATAATTGCATGTACATATCTGCCAACCTTATGATAAGATCTAGAGTTATTCCTGTTTAATTTATTGATATTTTTTTATCTCAACAATACATGTATCTACACATATACATGTAAGTCATTTCTACACCTAGGCTTAACATACATTATATATTTGGTGCAGATATACATTTTTGTACATGTTGAGTAGATGGAGTGTATTCACTTTTGTATCTACAACCTTTATTAGTATGGTAGTCATTCCCTTTTGTTAAACTTATTGGTCTTACATGTGTATATCTAGCTTATTTTTGTCACCGAGGCTCATTCATCATATTAGTGGCAAACACACATCTTAGGTTAGCAGCGCCCTTTTAGAAAAATTATGTACTTACAACTTATATTTTCTTCCCCTTATACATGTACATGTACAATGTTTGTTTTATATATTTCAGCAAGTGTTAATTCTTTAAATATATGTGTGTAGAAACAGTAATGATTACATGTATATTTTATCCAACAGGTGACAAAATTCCATTCAGTATGGTGTTTTCATCAGAAGGTCAGAAAACAGCAGCGTTTTTCATAGGATCAAACCAAAACCAGCAATTAGAATCATCTGCCAATCTGAATGGTTCCTCTAGTGATATAGAATCAACAAAAACTGGTAAAGTCTTCACAGAAATTATGGAAAAGTCAAATGTCCATTCTCTATCACAAAACACCTCGGTGCCAAGTTCATTACATAGTAGTAGTTTCAACATACCACAACAAAAAGGGAAGACAACTTCAGATATTGAAATTTCAGTGAAATCACAGAAAAAGCAAATTTCGGACATGGACAAATCTGAGAGGTTGGAAAAATTAAGAGAGATTGCATTTTCTGATTTGAGCGAAGACGAAAATTCTCCTGTAATGTTGAAAAAAAACAAATCCATTGCAGGATTTAGTGAAATGAAACAAGCACATGTATGTAGGAATGATGAAAAATCTGGGACATTGTCTGGCCAGTTGCCAAATAAAATAACAGATGAAATACATACATATACAGCTAAACAGGAGAAGAATACACCTGCAAATTTTCCAATGAAGGAACATATCATAACTTCAAGTAAACCACCGAAAACATCTCTATCAAATCGGTTGATCAATTGGAGCACAGCAACCAAAGTTGATATTTCAAATAAAGAAATGAATGTGTGGGCTCCAGTGGGGAGTTAATTTGACAATGTGGAATGTACATGGAAGTCAATGTACACACATATACATGTGTACATGTTTTGTAAAATCTTATTGGTATGACAAGAAAGGCTGAAGGTGTGTGAAACCTTTTTTGACCCAGGTGTATCTTATGTTTAGGGTAATGCAGTATATAGCAACAGAAAGAAAGCATTGCTGGGCATAAGTCATACCTCTTGTATTTTTAATTCAGTGTCAGTCTTTAGCAAAAAGGACTTACATGTGATACAAGTTGAGCGAAGGGGAAGGGGGAGTGTCATCTTCAGCCTTTCATATTATCGTACAAATGTAACATGTACATGTAAATGTAAAATGAATATGTACATCACACCAGTTAAAATTTGACAGTAATTTGGCAGTTTGATGTAATAGTTGGTAGCCTACATATATATTTATAAAGACAATTGGCATGCTATGTAACTCTGGTATTTTTTATATGAAATTCACATTAATTTAAACTTAAAGCATATTGTTTTGAATTAGTTTAATGTTTCTCAGTTTTGTATAATTTCTAGTGTTTTTTTTATCTCTTCCTATTTACATGTGCACATGTACATGTACAAACATGTAAATGAAAAATTAAGGTATTGAAAAGAAATATTTGATTAAGTGGATTTTACATGTGAAATATGTGTACATGGATATTGTCTACTCTTAAGAATTCTTTACTAAAAGTTTTGTATCAAAACAGATCTGATAAAACCAAAGCAACACTGTCTGTTTTTCAAAACTAATGTGTGTCCCAGCAACTATGGAAAGTGTTTTTTTAAATATTTCATAAAAATGTCATCGTGTGGGAACTTTATCCATACAATCATTAAATATAACCAGAGTCATAAATTCTTAACCCTAATGGTTACGTTTCAACATACAGCAAACCTGAAATAATCGTGAATCCCTAAATTCTATTCATTATCTTTCTTGGAAATAAAACCAAATGTTTACAAATAATGTTCTTTTGCACAAATCAAGGGAGGAGGGTCTATTCACATGGAGGTGTTTTACCAGTACTTTCAATCCAGTGTCTATGATGACTTACGTGTGATGAGATTTATACACCACTATAAAATAATTTTACGGTCGGTATAATAGTCTTGTTTGCGACTACTCTGTTTCACTAAGTGATATGTTGAGTTGCCTTTTCGTTGGCGGTTGTTGAGACGTCTGTACCAATTGTGACGAGGATACACTCCTCACTTGTTTCATTGGACTTTGACTATGGACTCACGGCGGGGGGTGTGACCGGTCTACAGGGGATGCTTACTCCTCCATGGCACCTGATCCCACCTCTTGGTTTCCAGAGGTCCGTGTTTGTCCATTTTTACCGGATTTGTATCTATGTCCTGAACATTCTATTGATTTATACTTTGGTATCTGAAATTTTTATATATAATAGTTCCAATTAAAATACATGTACATGTAACAACAATGGCCGCTGCCATTACTGCTGATTGAGGTCAGAAAATCATAAAAGGTTTAACTAGAATCTCCAGTATTGGAGGGTGTCTTTTATATTTGAATGTAGAATTGATTACGACTAGGACTGTCTTTAACTAAAATAGCAATTTTATTGATAATTTCATGGCTTCTTTGAGGTAAACTTCAAAAAAATACTTTCTGGGTTTGCTGGGACACAGTAGAGTGTGTACAGGTAAAACATTTTAGCTACATGTAGCTGTGGATCCATGCCTTATTGTAGCTGTACTATTGTTGTGCTGAAAACTAGCCAGATATACATGTGCCGATTTATTGTGGTAGATCTGTATAACTGAATTTTTGTAACTCACATTTGGTTCATGTTTTGTTTTATCATTTCAGACATAACAAGTACTTTTATTCAGAAATAATGATTAAGAAATATGCGTGTCAACACATTCGCATATACTTCTATACAATTAAAATACAATACAATTGCAAGTAGATATTGACCTTTGTTATGATGTTATTGTATATAATTTGATGATTTATTTGTTTTTGGTTTGAAAATTTTGTTTTAAATTTTGTTTGTTTTCTATGAGGATTTATTATGCTAGTCAATAAATGGGTATATTGTGTGATCAGGAAACTTTTGTATTTTCCAGGGAATAAGAATGTCTTGTTTTAAATCTCCTCTTTGTGTTTATACAAATCTATTTGTGTGTATAAATCAAATTCAATTATTAGCGTTGACATATCTGTGCACAATTTGAAGTATTTTTAAACTCATACACCCGTATACATGTAGATACAGTAGCATTGGTCTGTGTCATCAGTATTTCAGTAGAGTCCAATATTATTGAGGATATATAGATTAATTTAGAAAGAGATAAAAATTTAAGGTAAATGTACCTGTAGATTTTTGTATACAGATTTATGTATGTCTGTCGTAGAATATACACATAAAAAAAAGTCAAACAAGTGAAGATTTAGTTTAAATAGTGCAAGTAATTTAATTCCTAATGACATTTTACTTAAATATAATTATACAAATTTACAGTGCATAAAAATATGTAGGATTTAGAATTAGAATTTTATATGTACAAATGTATGTAATCTGCACATTTACTGCATTTAGTGTTTTGTGTTTTGTTTAGGTTCATTATATTAGAGTTTTGATTTCTTGTACATCTTGCGAGCACTTTAACTTCAGTCATTTGGTATTTAAAAAGGGGTGTGAGACAGCGTAAATAGATCTGGTGATGTTTAAAAATATATTATTATAGGATTGTTAATGTTTCGTTTTTTGAAATTGGATAATATTAATATGTATTTGTAATTTAAACTTTATACATTAACTCCATTCAGATGTTTGTAATTTGACGATAATCAGTTACATCTTTTGAGTAATGTATTAAACATTTTTGTGTTATTTGATTTTATTCTTTTTTTTATTTCACGTTATCACGTTAAAATGTCCGTCTGTTGTTTATTTTTATTCATTTTTATTTCTCCATCATGCAATGTTGAAACTGTTTAATTTTAAATTTGTTATTTATTTCCAGTCATGTTTATTTCAGTCATGTGGTTTATGTTATCTGTATCATTTTATTTTCCATCATGTGCATTTTGATGTGCTTGTAGTTTATTTTAGTAGTTCTTATATCTTTGTTTTTTATTTTTAGTAATTCTTATTTCTTTGTAGTTTATTTTTAGCAATTATTATTTTGCACTCATGTAAGCAGGGTCGTATGTTGTGTTATATTTGTCTTGTGTTGTAAGGTAGAACACACTTAAGCAAGTTGGTGACATTCAATCAGTGATAGCAGATACAACATGACACTGTTAATATGACAGCTGATTCTTTATTTGTAGGTGAATTTGTCTAGGACACAGCTGACTGACTTTAATCTCACTGCTCACTGAATACAAATTTATATTTATACAGTGTATACTGTCAATATTTTTTGTGTAAATACGTTTTGAGTGAACAGAAGTCTACAAACCAGAAAAGTATATTTCTCAGATCAATAGTCATAAATACTTACCTGTATATTCAGGCCAGTAAAGATAATTGACAAATAAATATTAAGTGTATACAACATCCATGAATTACAAAGTGGTTATCTCATGTTCTTAGTCTACTATTATTTTTTATATTAGGAGGTAGAAGACTGTGTAATGTAATTTCTTGTTGTGGAAAGTGCTGGATGGTACCGATTCTAAATACATGTATGTAAAATTAGTGCATTTACAAATGTTCATACAGAATCTTAAATGTGTTTATCAGTACCAAATCTACAGTTGTTAATAAAATATCTCAACTTCAAAGATATTGAAATTGTTATCTTTATCATTTAATAGTCATACCTAATAGGGAACTTTCGAGTTTGCCCGGATTACCGTTATAATCCTGCTTTTATTATCGCCAGTTAAGTGATTCTAGTTCTAGTTCCTCAACGTTATTTCTGGTTTCGATAAAATATGAATAGCCACAGTAGGGCAGTTGGTAAAAGCGCCCTGCTAATGTTCAGAAGGTTCTGGGTTCAATTCATTCCCAGTTTGTACGCACGATTTTCCCATTCTGCTACATTTCAGTAATTTGGCATTCACCTGAATAACCCACTGTGGTATGTTTTAAGAGTCTCTTGGATTTCTTTACACAAAATAAAATTAATGCGCTCAAACATAAGGATATTTCCATAAACGTTACAGGTCAATATGAAAACCCGAGGAACAGAATTGAAAGGCGCTTATAAATGCAGGATCATAACCGTATTCTGGCCTAACTCGAATTTTCCCTTATAAATCTATTAATACGATGTACGTCTTTCACAAAATATATTTCACACCGAAATTTAAGAATTCAAAATAAATTTATTGAATTAATAAATCTTTATACTAGTATTTCACTACGAAAATATAAATCCTCTGTTTTAAAATGAAACATAACTTTGCTGTTTATAAAGTGTCAACTGCACCAAGATATGTTGTATAATACGTGACTGTTGTCATTTATGCTTTATCATTTGACAGTCTGCACGAACTGAATCATTAGTTCATATGGCAAGGATTTTCCTGTTCAAACAAATTTCTGTTTATACTTCTACTTAGATTTGAATACGTCTTCGGTGTACTCTTAAGACCTGAATAAGATTTCATGATTGATATTGATATTTACTGAAATCAATTTATCACGTTCCATAATTACTTTATAAGTGTTGTAAATAATATCTGAAGCACCTTTTAATACATGACAACTGCTTGAAAATATCACAACAATAAGTTTCCGTTAATGTAAAGCCTTTGTACTTGTGGTCAAAATGGAGAACAAGGATGCTGAATGTTTTGAAAGTTTACCATATGCATGTAGATGTTCCGCATTAGAATTGTTGCAAGGTCAGAATCTAGAATTTTGGTAATATGTAAACTTACATATGTTCCGGAATATATTGAATTTGACTGTTATTTTTTGCCATACTCAACAACGTTTCAGTAATATAGTGGCGGCCAGTGTTATTAGAGGCAGGGAGAATCCGGTTACAATGGTACCCGGGAAGAGACCACAGGCTTTACGCAAGTAAACTCACGAAATCAGCTAACGTTTCATTCAGTAATACTCGAACCTCCACTGTCTAGAGGTGCGATACGTCATAGTTTAAAGCCCGATGCACTAACCACGGATGCCATGGAGACCCATATCAACCGGAAGTGTGTGTTGTTAGCTAGAGCGATATGTATTAAACGATCATATTGTATGGAGACAAATATACTATGATTAACTTGAAATCCCTATAGCTAAAAGTAACAACAACACCGGTTTTTACGAGACAAAGATGCAATGCATTCAGATGTTTTGATAAAGATAAACATATGTATGTGTAAAATATGTATTGAACGTTCATGGAAATAAATGTATAGGTACCTTAAAAATCTAATCGGTTTTCAAAACCAAATTTCACACTAACACTTATTTTCAACTAAGATGTTTCCCCAGAACAAACCTTCGTCTAAATTTGCTGGGACGTTAGTGCGTTACTTGTATATGACGTTATTTGTAAAGCATCATGAAGGTCCACTAATCTTCGTGTGGTATATTATCTTAATATTTTTGTTTGAAAGTGTTGATTTCACACTCCACACTTTTCCAGTTACTATGGTGGAGGAGACTACCCGGAGATAGACCAACAGCCTTCGGCAAGTAAACTTGCAAACCTTCTCACCAAATTAGCTGAAGTTCCTGCTAGATTCGAACCCGTGCAGACTAGAGATGAGAGACTTCATGGTTTAAAGCACGGTGCTCCAACCACTCGTCCACGGAGACCGCAAAGGCAACTGAATGGAGACTCTCAAGCATATAATAGAATCTAGAAAGAGACGTGTAAAGTCAGCGTAACACTTAGCAATTAAAAAAACAAAAACGTTTTGGAATTTTAGATTTTTATATTTAATATTTTTTTTATATTTTGCGATACACAAGTTCTAAATCTATTCGCGAGATGATATTTACGCGACTCCGAATGCCGATTTCATCACACTACTATCACAGTTCATTCAATATTCAATAATTTTTTTTGAGTAGGAGCTCTCGCAAAATTACGCGTAAATAAAATTCTTGTGAATTTAATTTAATTTTTCTCTCAAAAAGTAAATGCACGTTTTTTTTTTATCTTTATGATGACTGCATTAATATGATACAGCGTTATGGAATGGATAACACTAAATATAATTTATGAAATGTGCGTTTGATGTTTTGGGGTATATAGTTAATTTACTGCATTTATAATCATATACAACTAGTGCAGGCCTGTATTCAATAAGTTACGTTCGTTACTGTTTTGGGTTAAATATTGAACATTTGACAATTACATCATGTCTTTAATATAATACCTTCTGGCGCACGTGATCAAACAACTTTACATCTTTGTTTGTTAAAATAGGTAAATCAAATACGATATATGACCAAAAATAACAAAATTAGTCAGATAAAATTTCGTTTAATCCCCTAAAATTCTGAACTATGGTTCGTGATTGGTTGTTTGTATATTTGTTTTAATAAATAAACATCGCACAGCAAATATCGGTCACCACTAATCAATAAACGTTGTACAGTTGACACTGGTCTCACGCATAGTGCAAGAATTCACAATTAATTCCTATCGAGTAAATGAACAGCGCTGTCCAAATATGCTTGTCACTGCTATATGGAATATCGCTCATTGTCAAACGGTACTTCATACTAGTAGAATTAACTGTTTCTTGGGAATACGTATCAGCACGCGTGTAAATTAACTTACCAAATTTCTGAACTATGGGCCACATTTGTGAACTTCTATTATCATTATTAATCCATTAATGAAGTTTTGTGAAATATACAAAATATTCCTTCACTGATGAATCTCTGGAGCTGGTAATCCGTCTCAAATTCAAGTTATAGTGTGAAATTTTAGTTTCATTAGTAGTTCTATAGGATAATATTTTTGTTTAAATATAAACTACAAACAAACAGGAATTGATGATAATCTACATGCAACTGTATGGAATTCTAGAAAAGTGAAAATGGGAATATCATTAGTTAATCCCGACACAAATACATCTGTCTTCACATTCTTCTCAGAATTTAATGCTACATGGAAAGGTAAGATAGTAAGCTTATACTATAAAATTAATAGCCTTCGATATAAGGGGTAATACATGTATTTTTCAGAAATGAAATAAACAGTAAAAATTGTGAAACATTTAAAAGGGCATTAGCTATGTTAACCGACAATTTATTTCGATTTTTTGTACTTTTACTTGATGTACAATAACAAATAGAAAATATAAACAGACTATAAAAATCTCATATCCCTATACATTTTTTAAAAATAAGGCCAGGTCCAGTGTGGTATTCATACACAAATAGTAAGGTTAAATTAATCAATTGCAAGAGAATAATTGCCAAACTGGGTTTCATAAGCAATTTTCATAAAATATATAGTGATTTAATATTTTTTATGCCTGTGTATATATCTTTTTTGTTATTGTATATCAATCTAAGTAGTAAAAAGGAAATAGAATTCTTTGAAAAAAAAAAACCAGCTAGTGCCCTTTACTAATCAGCTTAAGCATAAACATTGGCTCCAGAATCTGACAAGTTGCAAACAGTTAAAAAAAAACCAATACAGTCATCGATTGTGGACGAAAACGACTCAACAGAAAAAGAAACATTGCTGGTACTTTTTTGAAGATTTCATACGGTATTAAATCGCTCTTACCCAAACACAATTATATTCATGAATAATGTATTGACGACCATATATCTCAAATCAGTCAAATCTAACGACATAATCGAGAAAAAAGTTTACGATATTGCATATATCTTTTAATTACATTTCATGAACTGGAAGTTTTGCGTCAACAGTTGGACAGATGTTAATCAAGACAGCACTTGTTTCACCAATTACGATTTTCCATACTTAGTATAGATGAAATCATGACCAAAGGTTGCTTGTCCAATACAACTTTACAACCCCATAATAGTACCAATTAGGTATTACAACCCAACATTGGAAAAACCCTTTACACAAGAAAGCAAATACTTCGTTCTTGATCTGTGATAAAACAAAGAAATAAAGGCATCTCAACGGTTGAAATTGATTATCATCATATGTCATATCTAACAAATTATATTATACGCGTGAATTACGTCAGTGAGTAGTGATACCAAGTGAGAAATATATAATAATATCTATCTGCCAACCTAGCTAGCTATATATCGGTCTATCTATTTATCTATCTATCTATCTATCTATCTATCTATCTATCTATATATATATATATATATATATATATATATATATATATATATATATATATATATATATATATATATATATATATATATCTAACTATCTGCCAACCTAGCTAGCTATATATCGGTCTATCTATTTATATATATATATATATATATATATATATATATATATATATATATATATATATATATATATATATATATATATATATATATATATATATATATATATATATATATATATATATATATGTATATATAGTGAGGTAGGTGAAAAGGTACTGCAGTTTATCGATGTCTACTTTATTTTCACTGATTTGATCTGTCATAAAACAATATTATTATTGTGTGTAAATACATTGTATCTCGGTTTCTACGTGTAATCTTCAATGAAGACCATATATTCACTTTTATAACATTATATTACCTGATAAGGTATTTATATGTGATGTATATTGCAACACATATCTTATTTACAGATAATTTTATGTTACGATCCATCTGACTGTATTCGGTTAACATAAGTAAACTTATCTGATATGAAAAATCTCAGATACCAAAGTAAAAATCATTTGGATGTCCAGGATATAGGTACAAATCTGGTAAAAATGGACAAACACGGACCTCTTGAAATCAAGAGGTGGGGTCAGCTCTTATAGAGGTGTAAGCATCCCCTGTCGACCCGTCACACCCGCCGTGAGTCCACAGTCAAATTAAAATGAAATACGCGAGGAACGAATCAGCGTCATGATTGGTATAGACGTCTCGACAACCACCATCGAACAGGTAACACAACATTTCACTTATAATCGCAAACAAGACTATTATACCGACCGTAAATTTTGCGGAACGTTGACATCAAAAGCGGTTTTCGACATCCCTGTGTCAATAATTTTTCAGTGAATAGTTGCCTCTGTATATGAAATGTTCATGTGTTGAAAACGCCTTGGCATATCGGATCATTTTGAAATATGTACTCCATATGCGGGTGATTGTGGGATATTACTACTTAAATGTGGAAACTTTACGATGGGAAAGCAGAAATCTTCGCTTTTGTCGAAAAGCTCAGTTGTTTATTTCCCGTCTGTGTCTGTAGTAAATAAAATATCTAAGGAAGAAGCATGTGTGCTTAATTCTGTTGTGTCTTTAATTTCTAGTTCGCTGAATATATCGCATTGACATATGTATGAAAATTGTCATTATTAATTGACAAAACGTCGTCGATATATCTAAATATCAAATTAAAGGACACCGCTAACTTTTTCTTCTTTTGATTCAGCAATTTCTGAATGAATTCTGCATCGTATGAATAAAGGAACATGTCAGCCAATAAAGGAGCACAATTGGTTCCCATAGGAATGCCGACAGTTTATTGAAAGACCGCGTCTCCGAATATGACAAATATATTTTCTATTAGAAATTCTTTTGTATCAACTTCAGTCAGTGTATTTATGTGTAGAATCAGGATGGTGTTTGACAAAGAAGTATCACGATAACCAATCAATAGATATTTAAATTTCCGGGTAAAACTTTTAGTGAAACAAAACAGTTGTCTATGTTGCTAAAAAGTCTCTCTTTTAATTTTTTTTATGTGGCATTGCTGTGTAAAGAGCAGAGAAGTCGTATATTTTGATACTGTGAATATCAGAAAAAAATTGTGCCTTCAAATTTGTTAAAAGTTGTTTAGAATTTTTAAGTATCCTCATCTGATTTACATCGCTTCTGGAATAAGCAACTGTACAGTATTGCTGAAGTTTCTCCTTAACGGCTGTTAGTATCTTGGTAAGGTTTGATGGAACACTCGCTGGATCCTGCTATGTACCTCTGCTTATATGGGGTTTTGTGAAGTTTACGTATCCAGTATAAATATGGTAGCTCAAAATTAGTATCGGTTGTAGGTACATCAAAAGAACGTAACGCGGACACGTGATTTTGAAGGATCTCGTCCTTTGAAAGTGGGCTACGTGTGTATGTAGGGTTACAAGAATTTGTATTAAACCCTAGTTCTTCTAATAAACAATTATAGTAATGTTCCTTACAACTAAAAACTATATTATTTGAGGCTTTGTCTGCTGGGACCAGTACATATTGGTTATGTAATCTATCCAGCTAGGTTAACATTTCTTAATCACTAAATACAGAGGGATAACGTGTTTTCATAGTTCCTTTAAGTTTCCGAATACAAAATTTTATTAACCACCGTATAGCTTTTAGCCATTCAGACAAAGTGTCTGATTCAACATCTTCATGTTTGGCCCATCGTCTGGCATAATCTTCGACAAAATTCATAACTAAGCCGAAATTCTGTCGCCAATTAAAGGAACGGGCTTCGCAGTATTTTTGACTTCTTAAAATAAATTTTTGAGGTTTTCATTTTCAACAATAAAAACGTCGCCGGTGATGACATGTCCAATAGGATTATATTTGAAGGGAGATGAAGTACATGACTGTGTTGTGTAGAAGATGGTTGATGTCTAGGCACTACAAAACCCGTTTGTAATTTGACTTTTGAAATCAAACAATATTTTCATAGTTTCCAGGTGAAATATGCTAAATTTATATGTTTCGAGTATTAATGACACAGTATATAAAGTTTGGAGTTGATAAATATCATAGATAAATGTAAACTGGCAAATGAAATTTCATTATACAATTTTGTAATTCGGTTTTGTTAATTGTTGCAATATGTATAACATGCATGCATGTATACATTTTGCAGTTTATTAGAATTTATTTTGTTTGTCTGAAAGTAGTTAAATCGAGTTTTATCTTTTGACATCAATGTTATAATTGATAAACACATTTGCTTTAGAGATGGCAGGTGTGTTACGAAGTATACAACTTTGTCAGGCGTCGCGTAGTAATACACACATAACATATATGCCACGCAAAATAGGACAACGCATGCGCCATATGTTGATCTACATATATCTACCGTAGAAATACATTTTCTAATTATTTGATATATTTCAGGACAGTCTGTATTGGAAGCTCTTGTTCTGTCTATCATAATGATATGCGCAGTGGTGGGAAATAGCATGGTATGTTCACAAAGGCATGATATATTTTTATTTCTCCATCATAATTTAACTGTACAAATGGATGTACAATAATACTAGTATGCCCTTAATACCTCTTTTTTATACAAAAGTCTGGTACCAAATGATGTGTGATAAAAACTCAATAAACAAACACAGTCACCTATCATATAAAAATAACCTGAAATCATTAAAATTGTCAAAAAATAGGGTTAGGATTACGGTGACCGGCTAGTGAGGTGTCGCATGAGTTGGATTAATATGGCGGCAACCGAACAGATCACTGTTGCACGTATAAGTTTAAAAAATATATATGAATTTTAAACAAAGTTTTAAAATGTAATGTAAATAATTTATAACTTAACTTACAATTGTTATAATGTCATCAGTCACTTTCACTGTCGATTAAACGTCTAGATCTACTGGTGAAAAATATGTCGATGAAAAAATTTACACTTGTGGAAAATATGGATTTTATTTCTAAAACATTTCCCTATATTTAACCGCAAAATAAAATCATATATAGTAAAGTGCAAAATTGTTAATGAATGGCTTATAATATCAATAAAATATCAAAAAAGTTGTGAAAATAGTTGTTTATTTATCTGCATTTTAAAGAAAATTTAAAACTCATATAATTATTTTAGAATACCATGAAAAATTACATATTGTATTCAATATTGATATGTTATAGCCATTTATTATAATTATACAAGTATTTATAACTATATGATTGTATTATTACACATGTTTCTATTTACTATAATATAGTCAATATATATATATGCGCAATGACATATGGTACAAAAATGGCAAGCAATTTGTAAATGCAGTATACAAACCTGGATGTTTTCTTTTCTACCATTTTAAAAGCTCCGTTCACACTATCATATTTTTCTTTGTCAAAGACCGTCAACGAAAATTTGGTCAAAATGTTCTTTGATGATGTCGCCTGTTCACAATGTCAAAGGTATTTGAGCGACTTGTGCAAGAAAATGTGGGAACCATGTGCTTGTAATATGTAAACATTGATTACGTCATATATCGAATATCTGTTTTTGATTGGCTGAAGTCAATCAAAGTCAATCAAAGCTTGAGGAAAAAATAGAGTCTCTATTCCATGAAAGTCCGTCAAAGTTCGTTAATGGACTTTGATCAAAGTTTTCTTTGACCATTCACATTATCAAAGTTTGCGTCAAAAACTTTGACCAAGAAAACTTTTACAAGAAAACTTGAACAAGGCTTAATGGTGTTTTGAATAGATCCTTTTCGAGTTCTTACGTAGTCCGTTTTTGGATCTGGAATTTTCATGTTCCCATTCAGCTTTGTTATGCTTAGGGATTTCCGGTATGTGTCTTTGCGTTGATTAAGAATAAAACGCAGTTAAATCTGAGGGTCAGATTATTTTCACTAGTCCATTTGTGTAAAAAAACAAATTGAGGTAAACGTCTGAACTCTTCACCAGAAATGAAATATTGTGACATTTTGATGTATTGTATAAAATCAAGCATTTTAATTTTTGGTATACGCAAAGACACATACCGGAAATCCCTGATAACAAAGTTGAAGCGGCGCAAGGAAAATCCTGATCCAAAACCGGATTACATAAGAACTCGAAAATGATCTATTGTATACCGTTCGTCTGATCATTCAGTATAAATCAAAGATATTTCAGATGATCTATTTTATACTATTATATAATTAGGTGTATACTTAATTTAGGTGTTTTCTTATTTCTACCCAACAGGTACTCATGGCGGTTTTTCGCAATCCTCGAATGCGACGAACAACTAATTATTTCATAGTTAATCTGGCATTATCAGACTTACTATATGCTGCCTGGATACCATTCATTCTAACGACACGAATTACACATACGTGGATATTTGGTGACGCCATATGTAAGACAGTGACGTATGTGCAGTTTATCTGCGGTACCTGTTCAATTCTGACTATGATGATGATTAGTATAGAACGATACCTTTGCGTTCGCTCCCGACCAGACAAGAGATTAACAAACAAATTAACAATTCTGCTGATTACTCTGACCTGGATTTTTGCAATTTTCTTCCCCATACCTGTTGCAAATGCACAGTCGGAACGAGAAATAATGTTTAATAATGTGAAATATATATTTTGTGGAATATCTTGGTCACAAGATTTTCAGATTCATGTGTATCTTGGTTGCATGGTCGTTCTCTTTTTTGTTATCCCTCTAGTTGTCATATGTTGGAATTACATCAATATATTTAAAATTGTTTACACTTCCTCAAGAAGAACCTCAAATACCATGTCTCAAGCAAGTTTTCAGAAACACGTAAGATTAACCAAAATGTTTATTACAATAGTTTGTGTGTTTGTAATTATGTGGCTTCCATTTTTCGTTTTGAGTTTTCTAGCAATCTATTCCAAACAAATTACATCCACTGAATTTACCATTACAATTATAATAGCTTCTTTGAATACTTGTCAGAATCCAATAATGTATGGATATTTCAATACCAAATTCAGGAGTGAATTCAAAGACATGTGTAAATGTTGTGGAAATGATGCTGACACAAGATCAATTTATTTTATCAGAAAAAATAATAAAAATGATATCCAGACATCTAGCACCAATGTTTGAGTTTGCTGGCTTTAGTCTGATTTAACTAGCTATGTGACTTTTTCATTTCCTTGTCACTCGTCCCTCTGAGGCAGGGAGGGATGTCTAGTGTGTCTGTGACCTTGCTTGAGTGGTCCGTATTTCCATCGGCTTCTTGTGTGGCATTACACTTGTGCAAACAGACGAAGGAATCAAAGTGCGAGTCCTAGACCATTTGGCCTCCATCTAGGTATAAAGCTATGCGGGTACCAGATAAAAACTCACCTCAGAAAATATGGCACGGTCGGGGATCGAACCTGAGCCCTTCATGTTAAAGGTCTGTCGCTCTACAAATTGAGATACACCGTCCAATGTTTGAGTCTAAAAGAGAAAAAATAGAAATATATACCATATCAAGACGTGTTGGTTATATTCACTGAGAGAGAGAGAGAGAGAGAGAGAGAGAGAGAGAGAGAGAGAGAGAGAGAGAGAGAGAGAGAGAGAGAGAGAGAGAGAGAGAGAGAGAGAGAGAGAGAGAGAGATTGTATTAAAGTAATTACTATAAATAATTGAAATGTTTTTGCAAAAATAAGTTTTACAGATGTTCTTAATTTTACTGTCAAAATTAAATACCATGATGGCTTATAAACATGTATAATTATGATTGAAGCTGAATAAAATTATAAAAATGATATCAGTTTGTGATAATGTACTACTTCATCAAATAAATAAAATACTACTTTCTGGATGATATTGTGAAATATTTTGTTTTATTACCAGCATTACACTCACTCATATGCTTGACATAAATGCAGAAGATATATTCTGGTCTGAAGACAATAACTTAACATAGGAAAAGACAGTGCAAGAAAACTGGAATGTTTTAAACTTTGTATTTGCTACCATCCAGTATACTTATACTTTACAACATGACAAAAAAATCTACATTACACTACAGTGATCTAGTCAGTTTTTATTTACACACTATTGATTACATTCGACACACACACACACACACACACACACACACACACACACACACACACACACACACACACACACACACACATATATATATATATATATATATATATATATATATATATTAAATGTACACGATAAGAATGGACAAGACATGTAAGCATATGAGTATTTGAGTTAATGGCGTTTTGAATATAAAAAGTACAGATTCCAAAAATATAAAACGTTAGAAACGTTGATGATAACGTACAAAACTGGTCACGATAAAACCATTTTCAAGTTATTCTATTCCATTCAGTTTTGGTGGAATATGTATAAATGGCCATTTGTACCGGAGAATCAGCGGCTAAGTAATTTTGCATTGACGCAGGGTCGGTGGATTCCTGAATTTCATTTCGAATTATGTGGGAAAGTTTGCCAGTTTACTTGCGGAAGGTCGGTGGTCTTTACCCAGGTAGCCGGGGTTTCTCCCCCACCAATATAAACTGGAAGCCTCGTATGACTGAAAGATTGTTGAGTATGGCGTAAAACAAAAAATTAAATCAAATGAAATCGAAATTGAAGTTAAACCCGTGTTTGTGTATATAGGTCGTCCGTCTACAATTTCCCCTTTATCGACGTGAGCTCGTTTCCAGTTTTAATATCGACATCGACTATTTGCATGAATTTACTTCATTTAGGCCTTGAATGTAAGTATTTAGTCTGATGATAAAAAGTACAAATTGACAAGACAAACACAAATGTCAGTCGTGAACATTTTAGTAAGTTCATTAAGATGACCTATGTTACACCATTAAACGTGACATGCATGTGAACGGAGTTGGATCGATTCGCCCAGATTCCAGTTCGACCAGATTCTAAATGTAGCTTGGCTTGATAAGCTTTTTTTTTTAAGTTGAGCAAGTTGGTAAGTATACAAACTGATATTATAATTTAAAACGTCTATATAAGTTATTTGTGTTCTTAAACAATATGTATTTATATAATATTATAATTATGCATCTATTTTAAGGGAGCATATTATATATCTGCAAACTTTTTGCAAGTCTCAGTTGGTAGGCTTATTTAAGTATCTTACCAATAGATCTAAAAAAATATGTTGTTGGAAATCTGAGGGTAGTGAGAAAAAAGTAGGCCTACATATTGAATAATAGAGATAAATAATTAAAAAAGCAATCAACTTCATGTATTGTTCCCCTCATGAACTCGGGCTGCTTCTACTTCACCTGATATATTATAAATAAGAGTGAAATAACCCAGGGTGAATGAACTCAGGGCGAACTGGAATCACGACAAACCGACCTGCATTCCATGTTACATGGCATGCTATTATAATGTCCACAGACACATGTAGTGTTATGTAGCCCCCTCTTACTGATGTACATGTATATGTAAAGAGACACAGTTTTCGGCAAATTTTCAATCAAAGATTTTGCACAAAACTGTGCATGGTCTTGGACATCAAGTTTAGATCTTATACTTCACAAAAATACTAATAAATAATCCAAACAAGGCTTCGAACATAGTCTTATCGTACAAGCCAATCTATTGATCTTTTCACCCACTTTTCCACTTTCAGTCTTGAACGGGTGATATTAAATGAAGAACTCTAAAGAACTCAAACAACTCTAGATTTTGGGTAGGTTTAGTTGTGTTCTTAAGTTGCATTTACTTGTAATCAATTAATTCAATACAAACAACTTAATTATATGTACTTTTAATTTTATAGACCAAAAAACTTGAATTTTATAGATTTATGATAGTCTAGAAATAACACAACTTGAGTTAAGCTATTTATAGACACACTTTCCCATTGCATTTTCATTGTTTTGATCAAACTTTTGTTCCAAATTAATCATAGACTTTTTATCTAATTATTATTTTTTGTTGAATTGATTCTTTTTTTAATTTAATTATCATATCAGCCATTTTCATATATGTTGTTTTCTAGATACATGGCTGAGTCATCCTTTCAAGATGGCATCTACTACTGTGATTTTACTGGATCGTAAATATATAAGACATCTTTAACTCCATTGTTATACACATTACTCATGTAAAACTTGTAATATGTGGATTGCATGTGATCTAAAGATTATGATTCTGCTGTTTTTGCATAGACAAAATCACAAATAGTGAAAATAAAACAAGAGTTCTTTAGGGTTCTTTAGAGTCCTTCATTTAGGGTTGACGGGCTTGAATGTCCATTTCTGAATCTCGCAAGCACAGCTCTTCAGAAATTGCAACATTCTTGGTTGCATACATGTACATTACAATGCTGAACCTAAAGGGGAATTCCTCTCCTGACTGGGTTGTGTAGTGCTACATTTGTAAAAAAACTTTCACATACATTTATATCTCACTTATTGTTTAACATTTTATGAAATTTAAAAATATATATGTGTGCATATAATGCTATGTTCATCTCAAGTTTCAGACATGGAGGTTAAGGACAAGTCATTGATGATAGTTTAAATATGATTTCTGAAGATACTGCTCCACTGGTCTTGAGGGATGTTGTCCACAACTGGCCAGCATCACAGTGGACCATAGACTTTTTAAGCCAGCAATGTGGGGATACAACATACTCTTGTAAAGTTGCTCCAATGTATAAAAAAGGTTTGTAAAGATTGCACAAAGTTTTATGTTAATTGTGCAATGCTTCATTTTTGTGTTATTCCAGGTATTTATGCACAATTTTTGCTTACAAATTGTATTTTTATGCCCTCCTAATCTGAGATTCAGGAGCAATAGTTTTTGGTCTGTCCATCTGTTTGTTTGTCTGTCTGTTTGTTCCCAAAACTTTAACCTTGGCCATATCTATTAACTGGTAAGTGATACAGCTTTCAAAATTCCACTTGTGTATTTCTTGTGACAAGAACTGATGTATCCGTATTTTGACGTATTTTTTTACGCTTGTCTTTGCACTTATATCATAAGAATCAATGAACAAGTAAATATTTGTACAATACATAGAATAAATTTGTGTGTACATGAATTATCAATGAATTAAGTGTTCTGAAAAATTATTGATTTATATCATTTTTGCCTCATGAACTGTTTAGTTCCAAGCTTTTCATAATTCTAACAAAATGTTGTTTATCTCCAAATAAAGAGGGACATGGAATTAGCACCATAAAACTTAAAAATTACCTAAAGGAGCATTACCAAAAAATAATTTCAATTTTTTCTACTATTACTATTTATTCTTGATGTACATTAACAAATAAGAGCTATACACAGGCATAAATAATCCCAGATTCCTATATATTTGTTTAAAATAAGGTCAGGTCCAGTGAGGTTTTCGTATACATATAGTGAGGTTGATTTAATCAGTTGCAAGTGAAAAAGTGTCAAACTGCATTTCAAGAGCAATTTTCGCAAAACACATAAACATTCATGAAAATTTAGGCCTGTGTATATCTCTATTTTTGTGATTGTTTATCAATCTATGTAGTAAAAAGGAAAGAAATCTTTTGAAAATAACGATAGGCTATATATGATCAGGTTGTAGATAAGCGCTTTTTGTGCAAATATTTCAGGGAAGAGTTTAAATGTACATTTAGGTATATATATACCCAGTACTGAATATTTTTCTAAAATTTCTCTCTTGATTCCAGATGCATTGTGGGAAACTGAATGTGACCATGTCGACATTACCTTCACAGAATTCAATTCCTGGTTGAAGGGTGATAAAATTGATGAAGGGGGACTACTAAATAAATATAACCAAGATGAGGTGTCCTGTTATATAGATTACAAATATATGAATGAAATGTTTGCTGATCAACCAGATCTTCTTAAGGTATGTACTTGTACAGGTAGACACCTCTGGTGTCAAGGTCACTATTGAGAAATTATCTCCAATGCAGCAAATAATATTCCTCTAAATTTGCCCGTTATTACATAAAGCCCTCTAAAAGATAAACATGATCAATGTTTTAAATACCATTAGCTGGTCTCTTGTTAGGTTATGTGTATGTAATACGCATTTATCATTATGCTCCATGTACATATTGGACCACTGACCATGGTCTAGTGGAAGTGTATTCGCTCAAACACGAGATAACATGTATGATTTTAGGTCAAACTCAAGACTTTGTAAAACAGTTATTAACTTTCCTGTTCCAAGCAACTGACATAAGATTTGAAAGTCAAACTATCGCCTGAAATGCAAAAATGGAGACCCCCATATACTGTAAGTGTGGCATGTTAAAAATCTCTCATAGCATGCTATAGATCTTTCATGGCATGCTTAAGATCTCTCACTGCATTCATGATGGGCTAAATTTGTTGTAGTTATAGCTGGTTATATGCATGTTGTAAAGTAAATGAAAATTATTGGAGGGAGGTAAAGCAAAAATGAAACTACAGTATAAACAACCTGTGTACAGTAAAACCTACGGTACTTTAGTGACCACCTTTGTATAAAGACCACCTGGTCACAAAGACCCCAATAGTACCATTTGTTTACAAATTAACCTCTATATAAAGACCATCTCCCTATAAAAACTAGTTTTGTCATGTCCTTAAGGGGTCTTTATATAAAAGTGTCACTGTACTAATTGTTCAATTTAATTTCAGGGTGTAGACTGGGGAACATTTGGGTTTCCAGAACTTGATGGTAATGACAGCACAATTTGGATTGGTAGTAAAGGCTGTTATACAAACTGTCATTATGATACTTATGGTTTTAATTTGGTAGTGCAGATTTTTGGCAGGTAAGACAAAAATCAACAACAACAACAAAAACCCACCATTGCTGATAGATCCAGTACAATGTTGTCAATAAAAAGTTCATAAATTGATAATCTGTAAAGCATACAGCTGATTGATCCATTGTAATTCTTTAAAATGCTGTCCCACGTACTAAAAAATATCCCTGATGCCTCTTGTATCTCTAGTGTTTAGACCTTTTCATGATAAGTAGTCTTGGAATTTTGGATGGCAAAATGATAAAGATTTTGGCAAAAACATAAATGTTGTCACAGTAACTCTTTGTTATTTTACTGTATCATTTCGGTGTTTAAAGTCATGTAAAGGTCTATTCTGTGTCATGAATTCTTAACCTTCAATAGCCATCTGGTAAGTCTCTCTCTCTCTCTCTCTCTCTCTCTCTCTCTCTCTCTCTCTCTCTGAATCTTGATACCCATGTGTTAAGTCCTCTCTAACTGGGCAATTGTCCTCTCTAACTGGGCAATTGTCCTCTCTAACTGAGCAATTGTCCTCTCTAACTGAGCAATTGTCCTCTCTAACTGGGCAATTGTCCTCTCTAACTGGGCAATTGTCCTCTCTAACTGGGCAATTGTCCTCTCTAACTGAGCAATTGTCCTCTCTAACTGGTAATTTTCTCTAACTGGGCAATTGTCCTCTTGAGCAATTGTCCTCTCTAACTGGGCAAATTTTCTTAACTGAGCAATTGTCCTCTCTAACTGGGCAATTGTCCTCTCTAACTGAGCAATTGTCCTCTCTAACTGAGCAATTGTCCTCTCTAACTGAGCAATTGTCCTCTCTAACTGAGCAATGTCCTCTCTAACTGGTTTGTCCTCTCTAACAGCAATTGTCTCTCTAACTGAGCAATTGTCCTCTCTAAAGCAATTGTCCTCTCTAACTGGGCAATTGTCCTCTCTAACTGGGCTATTGTCCTCTCTAACTGGGCAATTGTCCTCTCTAACTGGGCAATTGTCCTCTCTAACTGGGCTATTGTTTTGTCTGTAAAGTTTGTCACAAGTAGAAAGTTCAAGATCTTTTCTCAGGTACATTTTAACATTGTTCTTTATTTTGACAAATGTTCTTGAGAACCAATCCTTGTGTAAAGCACTAAACCTGTATGTAATGTTATACTACATGTAGTTTGGTTGTACTAACAGTGGTCTTTTTGTAGAAAAAGATGGATACTGTTTCCTCCATCAGACACAAGTCATCTCTACCCAACAAGAATCCCGTATGAAGAGTCCAGTGTCTTCAGTGATGTTAATATAAAATGTCCAGATTTAAAATTGCATCCAAATTATCGGGTATTTACTTTTCATTATCAGATTAAGGCTATCTATTTAAGGAAAAATTAAACACTTTTTGAATTACACTGGATGTTCGGAAATCATTGGTAAAATATAAGGTAGATTTATTTTGGTTTTTGCAGCAATTTGATTGTGATTCATAATCATAGAAATGTATGATGGGGCATTTGATTGGGACTTCATGATGAACAAATTTGCTAAAGGTGCAATGTTGGCAATTTGGCGAATGGTCAATTACCGGTATAACACCTGTTTACTGAAATGACAGGTGTGATCACCGTTATGATGCCCTATCTACCAGAATGACACTTTTAAGGAAAAAATATTCATTTAAAAAATCATAAAAATTCTAGATATGCCTCGATGGAGTAATTTTTCTCAAAATTTATGTATAAAAATTTCTCACATTTTGCATCTCAAAATGATGTAGATCTATTGATAGAAAGAAATTAAGAAAATTGAATTTGGGAGTTGGATGTTTAATTCCACTTAAGATTGTTTATTTTGTCCATGTAAGTAATCATCTTGTGAACTGGAAGTGTGGTAGTTTGACACTAGAGTTGTTATCATATATAAACATCGTGATAAGTTGCCATTGCATTTCACTCGTTTACAGCTTGTGATCTGCAACAAAATAAAATATCTTTTTTATCTGACCCCTCCCTTTAAATGTTCAACTGTTAACCCTATAATTTGCAAAGTACTACTAATATTCATGTATCTTTTTATCACATTAATTTCCAAAATATTTGTGCCCATGTTGTAAACAAAGAAGGATTTTTCCTCATGAAAGATGATAGTGTATTAGTTGTAATGTTTTCTATGTCTTAAACTTTTCTCCAAAACTAACATACCAGGTCAATTCTTTTTCATATTTTGTATGAAGCATCTACACTATAGAATGAAGAAGATATTCTGTTTTCAGTTTTCTCATCCATATGTGGTGGAACTCAATCCAGGAGAATCACTTTTTGTACCAAGACACTGGTGGCACTATGTAGAAAGTCTGGAGCCATCAATAAGTATTAATACATGGATTGAATCAGTATGTTGACAAATTGTGCATGTCATTATCTTGTCTTTAGCTAGTTTTACTATGTACTGGTTTTTACTCTTCATATATCATGTTGTATATGTATGTAAGTTTTTAGTTTGATCAGGGAAATGAGTATGATCCATCCAAAAATTAGAACATGTCCTGTTTTAACTCATCAACCCCTGTGGTGACATTTAGACACACCCAAATCAATATATAATATGTTCTACTTCATAATTTAAGAGTGAACGAGTTAATATTGCGTATTCATTTATTATGAAATTTGGATTCTAAATCATACACTCCTGAATTCTTAGAAATGGGTGTGTTCAAATATGGCTACAGAGGCGTTGAGTTAAACTGTCATGTTTTTTAATTAGATCCACCTGTACACAATTTCCAAAGGTGAGCTAAAATATATTCAATCTATATGTATTATTTGCAATTTTTATCTTTATATTTACTAGGATAAACATTTTGTATCTGGTACAGTGGTTTCTCCAAAGAGGTTCTATTTAAAGGATTATGGTTTTCAATGTGGTGTCAGAGGACAGGTGGTCTTTTGTAAGAGTTGTCTCTCAGTACAGGTTCCAATGCATTATAAATTAGGTTACAGTGTTTTACTGTAAGTGAAATGTTGAATTGCCTGTTCCATAGTGGTCGTTGAATCATCTTTACCAATTATGACGAGGATCCATTCCTCATTTATTTCATTTGAATTTAACAGTGGAATCAGAGTGGTTGTGACCAGTTGAAAAGTGATGCTTACTCCTTTGTGGCACCTGATCCTACCTCTGAATTTTCAAAGGTCTGTGTGTGCCAAAGTTTCACCTGATATGTGTTTTGTCTCATGATCTTTCTTTTTATAAATACTTTGGTATATGTGGTTTTTAAGACAAGGCCTTATTGCTATGACAGGCTCAGAACTCCTTGGGTTTTTCTGTGTACTGAATTAAGCATCGTCAGCTTCCTCGTTCCAAAATCAATGTGCCATAGGATTTGCAGAACTACTACTTGCACTGTAGAAAGTAGTTACCTGAGACTCAACCATTAAAATATTTCTTTGTGTCTGATTTGAATCTTGTTTCATTTGCATACTCTCTCCTTATAACGCCTGAACTAGGATACCATTTCTTTTAATTTGAAAACTCATTGAAACTAAAATTCAACAACGAAGACAGTCGAAAATGCTGTGATGAATTATTATAGTCACGTGACATAGGACACTTGTAGAAAAGGGGAATTCACTCAGTTCGGCTTTGCCAATTTTGACATTGATTACCATTCTAATTCATGTTATTTAGAAACTGGAATCGATCACTGTTTCCTTTTTATTCATATAACATGTATTTTTACTTAACTGATAGATGATTTAAGTTTTCAAACTTACTCGCGGGAGGAATAATAGACAAATTCACGATTAAACTGTTAATGTCTGACATAGAGTAAGATGCTTTCCTGGTCATGGCTGGTGTGCTGTAAATTTTGTTCATTCGTGAGAGAATAAAAGACCAATTTACTCGATCGTGGTTCTGCTCGGATAGCACAAACATCAATGCAGCTAGTGATTGCATGATTCCTGCCAGTAGGCCTAATAGAGTTTTGAAGTCTAGCCAGGTGGTTTTAGTTGAATGTATTTAAATTGGTCATCGTTACCATGGGTGTTTCGATTTTAAATCAGTTCGACCCGATGTTTAGATTTTTTAACCCAATTCGTATTTGAGACATCGATCTACATTTATTACTACGTTTTTACATACAAAATAACAATGTAATTTTAAGGTTGTTGAACGAATGCTTTTCCTGTTGAAAAATTAGGGAGTAAAGGGAACTGAATAATGCAACATTTTTTAAAGCTGTTGAAAGTCCCGATAGACCTACAACCATGGGACATAAATATTTGTCACTTATGTTATTTTTGTCTTTGTTTAATATAAAACCAACAATTTTTAAATGCACACAGAATCCACTAATTTAAGCAATATTTCAAATATTCTAAGTTTACATGAAGGAAATTAAATTAATTTTTAATCATTTTGAAATTTTGATATACTTTTGTTTATTTTGAGAAAATAATGATTCTGTGGAGGATAAAATTCTCAGTAAATTTTTACATATTTCATTAATTGAAAGAATAATTATAGATTTACAAAATACGTCAGAAAAATCACTGTTTCTGCAAATAAACATGATAACTTTAAATTGCATGTATATTTTAGAAATATGAAATTGTCCTAGATCTACTATAGATTTGTACAAATTTGTAAAATTCTGGATTTTACCAGCATCTAAAAATTATTAGCTGTAAATAAAACAAAGAAGAAAATTACATAAGTGACAAATATATATGTCCTATGACTGTACATGTAAATCTAACTCCGACTCTGCATGTCTGCTGTTTTTTAATTACAATGTAAACATATCATAAAATGTATGGATTTCTACTGATGCATAATAAAAAATAAGCATCCACTATTTTCTTATACATGTATTTCAAATAAATGTTTTGGTTTAAAGATGTACCATGGTATACTACAGCCTATACTAATTTCTGATTTTAGTAGACCAAGGATGTATATTGATTATTCCCAGGTTAAACAGTAACTGCATGTACATACAGATATATATTCTTTTAGAAATTCCATAATTCAGATTTGACAAAGGACTTGCCTTTCAGGACTTTCAATCCTTTGATTATATTCACTAGTTTTGATAGCTTTGATGACATCTGATTTATCTCCCAATCTGTGTCCATTAAGGAAGAAGACAGCCAAAGTCATTTAGATGAAGCTATTACCAAGTGTTTGTTTACATGTATGTTAGAGGCCAAAACAGAGATAGATGGAGCAGATAGATTGGACATGTGGTTGAACCCTGGGGAGGTGATATATATTTATATATACAGATTATACACACCCTCTGTGAAAATGTATTAATTTGATAAATATTGTCTTCATCACTGCTGAACATGGAAAAAAGAAATGATTATTACAATCTCTGTGGAGTGGTCAGACAATTGGGAAATCAGTGATAAATTGATATAGCATGTCGAATGAGTAATAAAATGAAAATTCTTCAAAAGTTTTCTCAACTTCATGTACCGTAATCATTAACATAGAACGAAAAAATGAGCATTGGACTCTAGTGACCATTGAGACATTTTGGAATTCTTGTTTAATCAATTGTTAAAAAGCTGCCTTCTGAAACTTAAAATATTGCAAGGCATTGTCACCCTTCAGTTGTTTCATTGCTTTTTAAAACACTGTGAAAAAGTATATATGGGAAAATCCAAAAGCTCTTAATTAAATGTGAATTGTTTATGAATTCCAGGTAATATCAAGTCATCAGAATAATTTCTCACTTCTACAGCCTTTAGTTGGAATCATAAAAAATAAAGAAAACAATAGGGAAACAATGGAAAAATGTTCAAATATGAGACGGTTTATCAACCATTTCAGAGGAGTGAATGTACAGGTAGCAGCAAATGAAAGTGATCCAGCCATATTAGATTTGAATGTTGGTAAAAAGAGAAAATATTCAGATTCAAGATCAGTAGCTGCAGAATCTGAAGCCATTGATACTGCACATAAGTGTGTCAAGATCAATGCTGTGGAAGACAGTGTCAACATTTGTGAACAAAGACTCCCATCATGTGCCAATAAATCAGAAATAGAAGGTTTTCCTAGTGGCTGTGGGAAAATGACAGAGTGTTCAAATAGTCACAAAGACCAAAATGAAATGATTTTAAATGATGAAGGCTGTAACACTGATAAAAGTACAATGAAACATTTACCCAGAGGCACAACCTCTGATTTAAGCAAGATCAATATTTTGCCTCAAGACAATTTGGAATCTACTGATCCACTTTCTTCTGAGAACTCTGAATTTTCAACAGAACCAAGAGTGAATATTTGTTCAGTGAACTGTACTAGTTTTTCTCAGTTTTACACGTGGATATGTGATCCAGAACATTATGTCATGGAAGACAGGACCATTCGCAATTTATCGTTAAAAAATGAATTAAATTTTGACATGAGATTGGAAGGAAATATACATGAAACAGAGGTACAATCCAATTCATACAATTTACATCAATGTCAAAGTAAAATCGAAATTGACAATGTTCAAGAACATTCATCTGGTGTAGAAAAAAAGATCTTTGATAAAGAAATGAGTTTTGACAGTTTAGCCAGATGTTTTATGCATCCTGACGTAATACAGTCAATAAGAAAAGTCTTGATAGACAAATAAAGTGGAAATATTAATTAATTTTCTTTGAAAAGTATTGAAGAAATCAATGTTGAGAAAGTTGGAATTTGTTATACAAAGACATAAAAATATATGATATTATTATGATTGTGTTTTAAGTTATTAGACTTTCTGACTTTCATTATCCATGTTAGAGTTGGTCAGATCAATTATTACACATATTATTTTTTTTTATTATTGTTTTTTGTTTAAAATATAGGGCAATATGCAAGCTATTTTATTTTCCAACAGCTTTTTTTATCTAATTTTTGTCCTACTGTATTCTAAATCAAAATTTGCCTGGCTAGTGGTTGTTCATTAAATGAAAACTATTGATACTTAACTTTTCATTTTAGTACAGCAATGTTCTAGGTCATGTGAGTAATTTTTCTCCATTGTTCACAGACTTTTCCTTCATTTTAATGGGGAATGATTCCCTTGTCAACCCCTAGGGTATTGACAAGCTACTCACGCTATGACGTCACAATACAATTTATATGATGTAGGATATCTGTGGCATCTAGAATGCTGTGCATAATGTCAGATTTCAACATTTACATTTATTTAAAACATAGGAGAAAATAATCAGCCCCTACCAGGACACAGGAATCTCTGTCCTTGGGATAAGATTCTTAAATGACAAACCCTCTGCAAGCCTTTGGTTTGTCATTTAAGAATCTTGCCCTCTGATTGAGATTCCTTTGTCATACCCTCAAGGTAGGGGTAGATTCTATTAATCTATGTCAATGAAGTCATTGACAAATGAAATCAATCCTTGTTGTTTGAAATATTAACAATTACTGTACTGTACTTACTTTACCCGTATTCTAATATTGGCGCCTTTCACGCTCAAGTCATTGCACTAATTCAGGGGTAGCGCTAAAATTTGTCCATCATGTCATTCTGTATACACGACAAAGATAATGAAATTACTTGCACGAATTAAAGATTGTGCTAATAAGTCTATACCCCCTTAGAGTGCTAAAATATGAGTGCACTAATATAAATACACATACAGTATATATTCCCTTTGGTTGCCCAACAGGCACAGCCTGACATAGTGGTCATGAAAGTGAAAGAACAGGAGTATTTGTTTATCGGTCTATAATATGTGTTTACAGAGTACTTTGGGTATTGTTGTATCGTATGTATAGGATAAAAAAGTAACAAGTCAAGAAAAGGACAAATTAATTAACTGTCACATGACCCAATTCATTTATATTGTAAGGCTAACATAGAGATTTGCTTACAAAAACTGTTTGGTAAATTGGAATGATCAAACAAAATGCACTATCCGATTTTAAAAAGACATAGGTCAAAGTTGTTATACAAAAGTACTTTGACATTTTGGGCATTTTACCATGGTGAAAAGGGGACATTTCTATAGCATGCACATAACAATGCCTTTCAGTTAAGAAATACTCTGGATCTTAAATGTGACTGGCTCTGACAAATGCATGTACCATGGTGTTAATTAAGAATAATTGGCAATTAATACCAGAATTAGTGAAAATTAAAAGATTATTCCAACTACTGTCCTCAGTTTACACAATCTCCACCCAAATCCTATCTTTATTGCACTTCTCTTCTATCCCCTTAACCCAGTCACAGTAACAATTAATAAACAAATATTATCATATTAAATTATTGTTTATACATGTGTATCAATACATTATAACATGTCTTATAGAATGTATTTACTGATGAACATGACAATCTGTTGTAATGGAACTCGATGCAGGACCCCAACTCTGGCAGATGTGACAATCTGTTGTAATGGAACTGAATGCAGGACCCCAACCCTGGCAGATGTGACAATCTGTTGTAATGGAACTGAATGCAGGACCCCAACTCTGGCAGATGTGACAATCTGTTGTAATGGAACTGAATGCAGGACCCCAACCCTGGCAGATGTGACAATTTGTTGTAATGGAACTCGATGCAGGACCCCAACCCTGGCAGATGTGACAATCTGTTGTTATGGAACTTGATGCAGGACCCCAACTCTGGCAGATGTGACAATCTGTTGTTATGGAACTTGATGCAGGACCCCAACTCTGGCAGATGTGACAATCTGTTGTAATGGAACTCAATGCAGAACCCTAACCCTGGCAGATGTGACAATCTGTTGTAATGGAACTCGATGCAGGACCCCCCAACCCTGGCAGATGTGACAATCTGTTGTATTGGAACTGAATGCAGGACCCCAACTCTGGCAGATGTGACAATCTGTTGTAATGGAACTGAATGCAGGACCCCAACCCTGGCAGATGTGACAATCTGTTGTTATGGAAGTCGATGCAGGACCCCAACTCTGGCAGATGTGACAATCTGTTGTAATGGAACTCGATGCAGGACCCCAACTCTGGCAGATGTGACAATCTGTTGTAATGGAACTCGATGCAGGACCCCAACTCTGGCAGATGTGACAATCTGTTGTTATGGAACTCGATGCAGGACCCCAACCCTGGCAGATGTGACAATTTGTTGTAATGGAACTCAATGCAGAACCCCAACCCTGGCAGATGTGACAATCTGTTGTTATGGAACTTGATGCAGGACCCCAACTCTGGCAGATGTCTATAAGGTTCTATTAATTATTCTGGACAATAAATCTTGGGAAAAATAATAAAAATGCTCTAACTGTATGCGTACCATGTTGAAATTGACATTTTCTAGAAAATTATTGCTGAATATATGAAATATTGAGTATAGGAATCAAGCAACAAGTTTAATAATCTTACCCAAGCTCATTTCTTATGGACAAATGTGAACAGTAAACATACATATAAAATGATTTATATTACAACCTGTCACTCATTAGATATAATATGCATAATGAGATAACACAGCATTTTGTTGAATATTTAAAACAAACAAACTGCCATTTTCTCAAAGACCATGAATATTCAGGAAATTATAAAAAATGTTGTATATTATTCGTTGTATCTAGAGAATATTAAAATATCATTTTTTGCACCATACTGTAGCTAATTTTGTGCACTTTCCAAATACAGTGTATCTATATGTCTTTTTATCACACATACCGAAATATTACATGTATTAATCCTCAGGATGTCCAGGATACAATATACAAATTTGGTGAATATTGAACAAACCTCTAGAAATCTATAGATTCCCAGCCAATACAATTGTTTACCATTGTCACAAGATCTGTCCATGACACGCCTATCTTTTTTCATGTTTCGTCTATAATATTTATGTGTTATTTCGATTATTTTTGTTGTTGCATACATGTATAAACCAAAAATAGGTTGAATTTTTGCATTTTTAGAACTATGCATTTTGTCTCCACGAGCTAATAATGACCTGCAAATTATTATACGTTTCTGGGATAAGAGTAACAGAAATTGCCCCTGGACATTAAGGATATTGTAAAACCTCAGTTTACCAATGAGGTCCTTTTGGCATCTTGGTTTTTTTTTCTTACTTACCATGTTATCTGTAACAAGTGTTATTACGAGTCATTATAAAGAACTCAGAAAAATCCTAGAGTCTATGGGGATTTGATGGGTGTTATTAAGTTGAATTTACTTAGAATTAAATATAAACAACCTACATATACATGATATATGCACTTTTATAGACAAAAGGCTTGATTAGTAATAAGAAATAAGCTGGTTAGAAGCAGCAATCTTCCCTTTGTGATTTCTTTGCTTTGATCAAACTCTTGTTCCGAATTATTCTCAAACTATTTGTCTATTTATTCATTTTGTTTATTTTTTTTTTTAAATTCATTTTATCATTCCATGTCTGTCTTTTACCAGATTTACAACCGAAACATTGTGTCTAGATCTGCTATTACAGTTCTAGTGATCAGAAATATAGAGAACCTCTATAATTAGCTTGTTTTACACTTTAACCCTGTAAAATTGGGTTATATTTGAATTGCCTGCATTTTAAAGTTTACAATTCTGCTGTTTTTACACAGACATAAGCAAAATACTGAAAATAATGTTATAGTTTTTTAGGACTCTTATATAAAAGACCAGTTTTTTTTCTCATATGTAAAGTATAAAACATCTCAGATACCAAAAGTATAAATCTTTTGAATGCCCAGGATAAAGATACAAATCTGGTAAAAATTGGACAAAAACAGACCTCTGGAAATCAGGAGGTGCCATGGAGGAGTAAGCAACACCTGTTGACCGAAACACCGGCCAGTCATTATTAGTATTTTTCTAATAATCATCAACTGTGTTTGATTTGAACTATCAGCTTATGAGTGGAGTGTTGGACCGCAGCACCATCACAAGTCACTGAACTGTAAGTCAAGTCTTTCAAAGATAATTAACAGTGGTGAAAATACAAAGAGGTCTTTCAGTTATCTTACAGGTGACGATGTATGTGCAGTGTATACATGGTACACTGTATTGGGAGACTACACCCCATCTGACTCACAAATGTGGTCTCACAAGACAGGTGGTCTCTCTCTCAAAAGAAGTTTTATTTAAAGGATTATTTCAACAAATGGTTTTCAAAACGTGGTCTCAGAAGACAACTTTACAGGTTTTATATCAATTTTGGTGTTGCAAGCAATTTGATTATTTTTATGTTATAAATATGCAAGTCAGTTTAGGGGATAATTGTCTTTTCAGCTGTAGCAAACATGGTATGTATATACATAAAATCTACCAGTTTATCATATTTTTCTGTATCTAGGTAATGTCACATGTTCATATGTATTTCAAGGCAGCTCAATCTACAGAATATATTAGAGAACCAGTGATATAATTATTGACCAGTGGTTTCGGTTACTATTCATTGTTAATAGAGGCAGAAAGTCATGTTGAAAGTTGACCTTAAGATCAAAAGCAGGAAAACAATTATATTGAAATCTATAGCCAGTGCATGGTCCTCATATAAACAGAAACGCAGTCTTTGGTAACCAGTCTACCCGACAGATGAACACCAATCCAGTGCCTGGCATGAAGTCCAATGGACAGATGAATACCAATCCAGTGTCTGGCATGCAGTCAAATGGACAGATGAATACCAATCCAGTGTCTGGCATGAAGTCCAATGGACAGATGAATACCAATCCAGTGTCTGGCATGCAGTCAAATGGACAGATGAATACCAATCCAGTGTCTGGCATGAAGTCCAATGGACAGATGAATACCAATCCAGTGCCTGGCATGAAGTCCAATGGACAGATGAATACCAATCCAGTGTCTGGCATGCAGTCAAATGGACAGATGAATACCAATCCAGTGTCTGGCATGAAGTCCAATGGACAGATGAATACCAATCCAGTGTCTGGCATGAAGTCCAATGGACAGATGAATACCAATCCAGTGCCTGGCATGAAGTCCAATGGACAGATGAATACCAATCCAGTGTCTGGCATGCAGTCAAATGGACAATGGACAGATGAATACCAATCCAGATGAATACCAATCCAGTGTCTGGCATGAAGTTCAATGGACAGATGAATACCAATCCAGTGTCTGGCATGCAGTCAAATGGACAGCTGAAAACCAATCCATTGTCTGGCATGCAGTCCAATGGACAATGGACAGATGAATACCAATCCAGTGTCTGGCATGAAGTTCAATGGACAGATGAATACCAATCCAGTGTCTGGCATGCAGTCAAATGAATAGAGGAAAATCAATCCAGTGCTGGCATGCAGTCCAATGGACAGATGAACGCCAATCCAGTGTCTGGCATGAAGTTCAATGGACAGATGAATACCAATCCAGTGTCTGGCATGCAGTCAAATGGATAGAGGAAAATCAATCCAGTGCTGGCATGCAGTCCAATGGACAATGGACAGATGAATACCAATCCAGTGACTGGCATGCAGTCCAATGGACAGATGAATACCAATCCAGTGCTGGCATGCAGTCCAATGGATAGATGAATACCAATCCAGTGCTGGCATGCAGTACAATGGACAATGGACAGATGAATACCAATCCAGTGACTGGCATGCAGTCCAATGGACAGATGAATACCAGTCCTGTGCCTGACATGAAGTCCAGTGGATAGATCAATGCCAAGCCAGTGTCTGTCATGCAGTCAAATGGACAGATGAATACCAAGCCAGTGTCTGGCATGCAGTCAAATGGATGGTAAGGCAAGCAGATGAACAGTAATTTAGTAATAGCAGGCAGTCAGATTGATATTGTTAACCTGGAAATATTCTGCTCTTAAAGCAGAAAACATTCATTCAATCTTAAATTTGCCCTATATCACCATTGTCTTATGGGTAAAGGCAAAATTTTAAATCGGAGCGAAAATTTCCAGGCATACATTATTTGAAATACAAACCTTGTGACAGATTGGCAATTAACTGAGAGCTGACCTTCTGGTCCAGTGACAGATAGTAATTGACTGAGAGCTGACCATCTGGTCCAGTGACAGATAGTAATTGACTGAGAGCTGACCATCTGGTCCAGTGACAGATAGTAATTGACTGAGAGCTGACCGTCTGGTCCAGTGACAGATAGTCAGTTATACTGAGAGCTGTCCTGGTCTAGTGACAGATAGTAATTGACTAAACGCTGACCGTCTCGTCCAGTGACAGATACTAATTTACTGAGAGCTGACCGTCTGGTCCAGTGACAGATAGTCAGTTGTACTGAGAGCTGACCTTCTGGTCTAGTGACAGATAGTAATTGACTGAGAGCTGACCATCTGGTCCAGTGACAGATAGTAATTGACTGAGAGCTGACCTTCTGGTCCAGTGACAGATAGTAACTGACTGAGAGCTGACCATCTGGTCCAGTGACAGATAGTCAGTTATCCCGAGAGCTGTCCTTCTGGTCCAGTGACAGATAGTCAATTGTCCTGAGAGCTGACCTTCTGGTCCAGTGACAGATAGTAATTGACTGAGAGCTGACCGTCTGGTCCAGTGACAGATAGTAATTTACTGAGAGCTGACCATCTGGTCCAGTGACAGATAGTCAATTGTCCTGAGAGCTGACCTTCTGGTCCATTGACCAGCAAACATGTTAAATTCTCAGCTGCTTACTAAAGCCATAATTACTTTTGATATTGGGAACATTTTTATTTAAATACTCATGATTAGAAGAAGAATATCGGTATTGTACCAGTAATGAAAATATTGTTTTTCTTCAATTAGTTGGTGGATTTTAACTCATCAAATCCTGAAAAACAATTTACTCTTCTGTAATGCAATGACTTAGACCAGTCCAAATGTGTTTCAGAGGTGATTGAGGTAAAGGGGCATTATCTTTGTTTATCCCCAAAATGATTTCAAATTTTTCTACTTTTACTACATACTTTACGTGATCTATAATGACAAATCAAAGTAAGTGCAATGGTTTGTTATTTTGGCAAAATAGTCATGGGATTTAAACTACTTCTATCCAAGATGTATGAAACGAAAATGAGTTAATGTAGATCTAAAAACAAAAACTTCAATTTCAAGCCTCTAAATAAATTCAAAATTAAAATTCTAAATTGTATTTGTTGAACACTCATTTCAAAATAAAACGTGAGCATTTATGTATTTACCCATTTAACAACCGTTGTGTATCAATTTTGGTGTTTTGGGGTAAAAAAAATTTAAAACAGAAATGAAAAAAGCATTGGATTTTAAGCCATTTATAACCGAGCTTTTACAAACATTTTTTTGGGAGGGCATAATTTTTAGAATGTCTATCAAAATGCTACAAATTGAGCTTTGTTATCACTCTGACTAGTTAGAAGTTTGGGGGTAAAATCCATATAAAATAAACAAAAACCACTGAAAATTGGAAATATACAATTAATCCTTTATTTAAGTTCTTTTTGGCAATTAAGTAAAATTTTATGGCAGATGACTTCAAAATTTAAAGTATGGGCATAATAAAGAATGATTGTTTATTACGGTTGGTGTTTTCAGGTAGAAACCATGAAAAATTAGCATTAGTAAATTTTATCACAAAAGGAAACTATAATCGAAGGGTTACTAGCTTTTCTAGTTTTCAACACTTCTTATTAAAATTTACATCTTTTGCCTTAAAACTCCTAAACCCCCAAACAGCCAGAGTTCTAACATAACCCATTTTGTATCTTTTTGGCAAAGGAATGCCCTCAACATACCCTTTGTTGAAACTGGGGTTATTAGTGGTATAAATCTAATATTTCTTCATAGATTATTGCTTTGAAATTTGGGTTTAGACTTCCAAACACCACATCTGACACACTGATTATTTAAGATACCAATGCTTATCAATTAGAATATCTGCTATTCCACCATTTTTTGTGGTGCAACAAGAGACCATAAATGAAAAACTTTATCCTAATTTTCCAATTGTCAGGTCAGTGACTTTTGGTAATGTTTCACCCCAAACCCCTATGGCTAGAGTGATAACATGTCTCATTTTGTAGAAATTTTGATATGCTCTCAGAGAAACATATCATCGAAACTTACCCCTTGATTAAAATTGTGGTACATGTATTTAGTGGCCTAAAGTGAAATAAACTTTTTACAGATTTCTGTTTAAAAGTTTTTTTACCTTAAAATACCACATTTGATATACAATGATTGTGTAATAGGTCTTACGTATTATTCCAGATATTTGTCATACAAAAATTAAACTCATTGCAAAAAGCCATAATAAATGAAGGATTATTTGAGATTTTCCAATTTTCATTAATTTTGTTTCTATTTATGGGTTTACCCCAAAATTCTTGAACATCCCAAGGGCTAGAGAGCTATAACTTATTTTGTGACATTTTCATTACACATTCTGACAAACATACACTCCAAAATACCCCTTGGTAAAGAAAAGGGTCTTAAGCTTCCGGGGGCTTTGCCACTACGCTTCAACCTCAGCAGGGCTCTGTCCTGAACCCGCCGAGAACAGCCTCCATATTCCTTGTGTGATCCCCCAAGAAAGGCAAGGTTGAGGCAAATTCTTAACTTCATTTTATGAAAAACTGAGCAAAAATAATAATTTTTGGACGACCTAAGGGGTCCGGACGTCCAGTACTCCTCCCTGCCCTCCCTTTTGGATCTGCTCATGTAATGTACCCTGCATTCATGCTTTCCTACTTTGACGGTTATGTTTTCTTTTCTGGAACCTATAGTTAATTTGTAACGAAAGATGATTACAGTGGTAGTAACAGTGAGTGACTTTCCAAATCTTGGATATGCAACCTCTGTTTTGGGGAACTATATCAGACCTTCGGTCTCTAGGGTCCTCAAACTATCAAACCTGCGGAATACTAGGTGGTCACCGGTGTTCGCCCAGTATTCCGAAGTTCCGATAGTCCGAAAGCTCATGCATTCTGATTATACAAAATGTCCCATAATCCGAAGACCCGATATTCCGACGTGCCATTAGTTCGACGGTCTGTGAGTAAATTTTATTTTTATAGTTTTCAACTTCATTAGTACCTCAGTAGATATATCCATCTTGAATGATATGATTAACGAAATAGTTTACTGCATTGGGAGCAGTATTCTGATCACAGAGCTTGTTAGACCCTTTTTGGGACAGGGTCCTGTACCCTTCCAATTTGGAAATTTACTCCACAATGGGTCCAAATTTGGAAAAAAGTAACTGGTCATCCAAGTCATAAAAGTAAAGCACAAAAGTTTTGATTCATTTAGCCTTTTTTAGCCTCTCTTATTTAACTGACAACATGGATTTCATCTGAAGACTTCTAAGTGCAGGTCATACATGTACTTAAGTCTCGTTTTAACGTTAGATACATTTTAAATAGGAGCTCAACTGATGACGCCTAATTGACAGAAACGATCGTCTTGAGCATTATAACTTTGGTAGTATTTTTATAATATTTAATACTAAATATTAAGGACGTTGTGAACATAATTGGGAAATTTTTGCTAAAATTGGGGGGAAATAGTAGAATTTGCATTGGGAATGTGTCCTTTTACAGGACCCGTATGTTGATATCTCTGGATCATAGGTGATATTTATTGTCACTAGAGGTTATTTGTATAAGTGATTATATTTATGATATGCAACAGAGAATTTGACGCAGTCCACAAGAGATCACATGAAAATGACCTCATAAACGTGTCATTTTTAACCAGTAAAGATGTGGCTTATGCAATCTTGTGTGTTTATCAAATGGCAAAGAGATGTACCGGTAAACATTTTCAACATTTTAAACAACACTAAACACACAAAATCTGGAAGTAGCAGGGCTATTTTTCCTTCCAATGTTATAGCTAATAGTAATATTTCCAATAGCAAATCATATCTTTTTTCCCTTAATTTTTTGTCCAAAACCATTTCATTACATGTATTTTTCATTTTTATGCTGACATTTTCAATCAATGTTTTCCTGAAAGTTGAAAATACAAAGAGAAAATATAGCAAAACAAGGCATTACAAGTTCCTTGCAATGGAAATACATTTATTGTATAATACTTGACAATGTAATATTTCAATGAAATAATCAAATTATTAGAGCGCTGACAAGAAAGTTTAACGTACGTACGATATCCCCTTAACTTCATTTGCGAGGGGATGATAAGTGACGCTAAAAAACAAAATGGAAAATTTAGATATAAATTCCCAATTTTGAACCAAAATGCCACAAATATTTAGAAGAGAACTCTTAATAACCTTCAATAAGACTTAATCACCAAAGTTATTCCGAATGAAATCTGCGGACTGAGGGTTCCTTTATTATAAAATAAAATATCTTTGCCATTCGATAAACTTTCAAAATCTTGAAAACCGCATTTTCAATTGTGAAATATTACACTGTACACCAACAAGCGGTCATCGGCACATGGCCCCATAGCGGATTACTTTAGATCCTCTACGCAACATATCAGAATATGGGAGCATTGAGAGATAAGTTTTTAATAAGATTAAGTGAAGTTATACAATATATATACTTTTTGTAATACCTCTTTATTACCAGCATAGACCGTCGAACTAATGGCACGTCGGAATATCGGGTCTTCGGATTATGGGACATTTTGTATAACCAGAATGCATGAGCTTTCGGACTATCGGAACTTCGGAATACTGGGCGAACACCGGTGACCACCTAGTATTCCGCAGGTTTGATAGTTTGAGGACCCTAGAGACCGAAGGTCTGATATAGTTCCCCAAAACAGAGGTTGCATATCCAAGATTTGGAAAGTCACTCACTGTTACTACCACTGTAATCATCTTTCGTTACAAATTAACTATAGATTAAGTGAAGTTATACAATATATATAATTTTTGTAATACCTCTTTATTAACAGCACTGCGTGTTTTTTATTGAGCTTGATAGTTTTCTATGAAATTAAATAACAGCATTTTTTGTGAGATCATGTGAAATGATTTTTATTGAATATAACGTATTTGACTCATTAAGCTACAAAAAATCAGGAAAAGGGGTGGGCGCTTTATGGAACCAAACTGATGTAATTAGCTCGCCGGGACAAAATTCCGGAGAGCTAATGCCATACGGATCATGGCGGATCCATGATTTTGGAAAAGTGGGGGGAGCTGTCATGAAAAGAAAAAAGGAGCAATAATAATATTAATAAATACCTGATTATTTGCGGAGCATTTCATTAGAGTTTCAAAGTGAATATTTTATGACGTCGTTACTAGTGTTGCTTTGTCTGTGGTCCCTATGCAATGCCTTGTATTAGGCACCTGCTCAATGTATGTGGGGGTCATTGCCAAAAACCTTATTATGCATTAGAATCTTTTGGTGAAAAGGGGGGCTGGGCCACTGTTACTTATTTAATACATTATCATGTATCATTACCATATTTATCTCAAATGCTTATTTTCATGTATTTAACATATTATATCTATTTCATTGTATTGCAGGTTTGTCATTGGACAGTGAGATCGGCCATGTATTATATACTATATAGAAGCTTATATGTATGATATATTACCTATAATAAAATCTCATGAACAAAACAATTCTGTCTGAGTTATTCTTATAAACATTGAAAAAAATTACACACGTCATATTGATATGCAATAAATCAGAATGGAAAGTGACAAACAGATATACAGCCGGAAAACAGAAATATACTAGTTCTACCTCATTTGCAAGGGAAAAAAAGTTCTGTGACTGATAATTCAGCAAATCCAGGATAATCTGAGAATCAAAATACTGCCAGTTTACATGTACAGTGATGTATTTCTAAAAAAAAAAACACGTTTGTATGGCATCATGTAATAGACTAAACTTAACAATCAGAGCATAATGTTGAATAAATCTTGATATATACACATTAACTGGGTAATAATTATGCAGCAGATATAATGCTAACATTTATGTTGTCATATTTTTAATGTGCCAAATTTATCAAAAAAGAATTTATGGTTTCTTAACCACACAGCAGTTCTGGGATTAATTTACACTACACTAAATATACTCAACTCATTTGTTCATGGTTGCACTCTAATTTTGCAGTCTAATTTATGTAACTGATACAAAAGGAAATATTACTCCTTTGAAAAAACACTGCATGTATTTTGATGAAAAAGTTACCCCTATGGTTTTTTTTATCTCCTAACATTTTACAACCATATCACAAATCGGTAAAAAATGGTAATTATAATTGTAGTAACATCACTACAGATAATGTTGTTACTTCACTGTTCAAGGGCTGTAGCTGATGACAAGTGGACTAGCTGACAATAGAGCAACATAATCTAAAAGAGAAATGAGGCCTGCATGGCCCAAGGATCATCAAGCAGTCTTACACTCGAATCAAAATTTGATATATGTATTGAAACTTCCTGAATTTCATTTCAATTTTATTAGACATTTTACCTGTGTCTATCCCAAAAGTGCTCTTGATTAAAAAAACCCAAAAACCATTAGATTGAGAATTAAAATTTTTATAACCCAAATAATTCAGTTGTTTATTCCGCTCACTATGATCATGTCTGGAGGACTTTGACTGGAAGAGAGCACTTATTATTGGAGTAAAAAATTTGGTAGACTTAAGTCTAAGACTGTTGGTGATCTTTGACCCAGATGTCTAGGAGTGAGTCTATCCTTTTTAACTCACCTGAAGACCTTATGTAAGGACAAGTGTCAATTAAGGTGGAATGAGAAACTTCTACATGCATTTGGGTAGCAGAAAGCCTGCACAACAACAAAGAAATAGGGAAGCCCACTTCCTTGTAAAAGAAGTTTGAAAAAAAAAGATGCCAACTTGCATATTCCTCCACCTTTTTTCCTCAAAGGATGTACATCAACTATTATACTCATCTAACTTTTTTTTTATTTATTTACCACTATTTATTTATTTTGATTTTAAGAGATTTGAACTACCCAAATCTTTTTTCTTGTATATATGTAATAATGTATTTTATTTAAAGACATAGTATCTACGATTTCCTCAAATATTTCAATCTCAATTGTTTGGGTCAAATATGTTAATATTTGGAGATAAAAAACGAAAAATTGTTGAATTAAAACACATAGAAGTATAGTTTTATTGTATTTCACAACTTTCCACGTTTTTTTTATTTTTTGTCGGTACGACAAAAATTCGATTGCAAGCCCGCCCATATTCATATAACCTTAGCGTGACCTGTATTTGCGCATGCGCATTTCCATTGTTGATAGTGAAAAGCATGGCGTCCAAAGCAAAAACAAATCGTGGCCGACCTGTTAAATTGACAGATTCAGCTAGAAAAAGAAATCGGAAAGAAGTTCTGGCGAAATACAACAAGACCAAGATAAATATTGGAAAGGAGCATGATCGATGGATAAGCCTCAAGGATTATGTATAAATATCGAATTGTAAATAAATCAACACGTGCTTACCTCAGCATCCATTGATTGATATCGATACGATCTAGGTCATTGCGTGTGCTTCTGTGCATAATTAATGAGTTTGATTCTTACAGACGACGACAACAAATCAGCATTTATCCGTTAATTACGCTAATTATACAAAAAAAGTGTCGACGTGGAAGATCATTATTCAGTCATATCTTCGATATTTCCGCAAAATTGCCGACTAAAAAAAATAACCATTTTCGTAGATACTATGTCTTTAAGTACATGTATGCATTTATCAAAACACATTTGACACCCTTTAGAACAGGATAATTTTTATAATATACCATATTTGTGGTCCATTTTGGGCGGATGAGAGTGCTACTAACCGTCAATACATTGTAATTTTTATACAATTCGTTTTGTACAAATATTAATCTACTTGCGGAAGGTCGGTGGTCTTTAGCCGGGTAACCGGGGTTTCTCCCTCACCAATAAAAACTGGACGCCATCATATGACTGAAAGATTGTTGAGTATGGCATAAACCAAAAAAATCAAATCAAATAAAATATTAATCTACACATTTGCGTTTCCGGATTTTGTTTACGCGTGTATGTGAAATCCGGGTTCGATCTGGCTTTTAGATTTTAACAAATACGAAACCGCGGCTCGAAATTGCAATATAAGTCTTTTTAATGAGGTGAAGACTCTAGAGGACTTTCGATACGACAAATATGTTCCGAATGTCAAATACATGGTTACCCATAATGAGATTGTTGCATTGGTGCTAATAATAGCAGCGATATATAGCTTTATATATCGCTGATAATAGTTCTCCTCGGAATTCGGAACGAAAGTAGATTCCACAATAACGATTCATTCTCTTTATAGATTTGGGTTTTTCGTTATTTTCAGAAAATACTGTAATACGATCATTGATTTACTTTCTGTTAAAATCATTCTGATAATGTATGAGAAAATATATCGTTCACAGTCATTATTAAACAATAAAAAAGAGAAGGTGGTACATTTATGAACTGCAATTTAAAGTCTTCAGATGAAATCCACGTTATCAGTTAAATAAGAGAAGCCAAATGAATCACAAGTTTTTTTGTCTTTATTCTTATGACTTTAATGACCATAGTTACTTTTTCTCCCAAGTTTGGTCCATTAGGCAAAAAATTTCCAATTGGAAGGCTGCTGGACCCTGTCCCAAAATGGTCTATTAACCCCTGATCTAACAATGCAGAAAAGATCAGAGACTATGATGCATGGTAAACTCAGTCATTTTGTATTTCTTTATTTTAATTTGTGATAAAATAGAAACCCAAATAGTTTCCATTTCCAAATCTGTAGACAGCAGAATTATCCGACACATGGACCTTTATAATTTCACCTTTCCTCAGGTAAAATATTCCATCTAAAAAGCTTGTTTGAAAAGACATTGTTCCTTTTATCCTTTTGGATGTATTTAAAGCAAGTAATTTACAGTTTTTATTTCTGTTGTCTGGGGAAACACACAGGGAATGTGATAGACTGGAATTATTGTCATTTTCCATGGTTTTAATGGTTATTTGGTTGTACACATAGTATATTCCTGGTTTTGTGATGTAGCTGGAATCCTTTCTCCTGATGTTTCCAATGTGGCTCATAGATGCATGTTGATCTTTCCATGTCAATTTGTTCCCTGAAAATAAATGACCATGCATGATATAATATATATATATATATATATATATATATATATATATATATATATATATATATATATATATATATATATATATATATATATATATATATATATGAGTTTTTGAAAGTCACTGGTCTTGTCAGAACAACCAGTAAATTTTACAAAAGTCCGGTGAAATCTAACTGGTCCAAATGAACAGTAATTTTCCATTTCATTTCAACTGTGTATATATACAGATAAGTAAAACAAATTTTCTTTGACCAGTGAAATTCCTATATTCACCGGTCCAGTTGACCAGTAATTTTTGTTTTATTTCAAAATGTCATATATATATATATATATATATATATATATATATATATATATATATATATATATATATATATATATATATATCGTTTTACACTTCATTGAATACATTTTCAATTATATGGTGGTGGTCATTTTAAGGACAAGGTGGTATTGAAATAAAATTTAATGATTAAATATTCAAACTACATTAAGATTGAAATTGCATTTGCAAAATATTATAAAAGTTGAATTTTCACATTTCCTATATATTTTCCAGTGCGAATGTGCTTTGTCTACTTTCAGGATATAACCCTCAAATAAAATGCAGAATTGTACACAATGCATAAAATGATATGAAAAAGGTTGTGGCATTTAGTTATTCATTGTTTTAGGCATCTTCCAAGGTAAGAGTTTTCTGATCCACGTTGTTCCTCAAACACCTTGAATGACAGATTACATTTCATATTTTGGCGGTCACTGGTGGCGTCATCTAGCACCGATCTAAAATTTCAGATTAATTGATTCGACAATGAACCCTGACGTTAGCCAATGAAAAGACTCGTGGTATAGCCTGCACATCGCCATTATTCTGTGTTTACATACTTTTCCTCTATTATGTGGTCGGTTTTTAGATGCGTTCTGATTGGCTCATTCAACAGTTGTCGCGGCCAATTGAAATTGACGCCGCGAAGTCACAATATACAGGCCAAATCTGTCAAGGTGTATGAGGAAGAAGTAGATCAGATAACGTTGACTTGAAAAGACGTGTTTTAAGTAAATGTACTTATTTTCAAGGGGCCCTTGTGACTGAGAGGTTAAAGCACAGTACTATAGACCATGAAGTCTATCATTTCTTTTCACCGCCGGTTTGAATCTCAATAGAAACTAAGCTGATTTTGTGAGAAAGTTTTCCAGCTTACTTGCGGAAGGCTGGTGGTCTCTTCCCGGTACAAGATAACCGGGTTCTCTCCTCCAACATTAAACACTGGCTGACAAAAATATGATGATTCACGCTACAATCTTTGAAATAGCACCTTTAAACAAGTACAGCCCGGGCCCACTGTCATGAAATTTATATCAAATCCAACATACTTTCAAGGTCTATGATGTTCACGTCACCATGGAAACATGAGCTGTCCCGTGGAAAGGTTGGTGTTGAAAGGTTGCGCATTTTCTGGGATAAAATCTAAATATGAACAGAAAATACGGTTAATGTGTGATATATAACCGGTATATAAAGAATAGAGATAAAAACAAGTATACATTTTGTAAATTTGTGTACATTACTGGTACATAAAAGGAAAAAAATCAAAGACACTAAAGTGTTTATTAATGTATCAAACCCCATAAGAATGTGTGTATCACAGGATGCCGAATCTGTACTAGATTTTACTTGATTGACATATTAGTTTCGGCCTCCTGTGGTGTATAGGTCAATAACGACTATAGTATGCCTAGCATATAGTGGTGTCTGCCCAGTATTACGAAGGTCCGATAGATCGAATGTTCTGCATATCAATATACCAGAGGTTTCATACTCCATTCTTCGATGCCTCAATAGTTCGAAGTTCTAAGGTCCATTTGTCAGAAGGCCAAATGATACGAAGGTCTAATAATCTGCAGGGCTAAAAGTTTGAATGCCCAATAGATAACAAAAATGTTGTTAACAGGGGCAGATGCAAAGGGGTACGGGGATGTTCTCACCACCTCTAAAAGGGAGGAAATTGAAGAAAGGAGAAGGGAAAAGGAGTATAGAAAGGATAAAAGAATGAAACCGTCTTAGGTCTTTTTAGTTCAAGGTGATAACTGACTGATCATTTAACGTAATACCATTGAGAATATAACAGCCTCCAGATTCCTTGTTTGATCCCACTCACCCAAGAAAGGCAAGGTTGAGGCAAATTCTTAACCCGATTTTATGAAAAATTGCGCCAAAGTAGTAATTTTTGGACGACCTAAGGGGGTCCGGACGCCCAATCCCCCCCTTTTGGCTCCGCTCATGTAATGTATCTTGCATTCATGCTCTCCAACTTTGACGGTAATATTTTATCTTCTGGAACCTATAGTTGCTTTTAACGAAAGATGATTACAGTGACAGCTAGTCACTTCACAAATCTTGGATATGTAACCTCTGGTTTGGGGAAATAAATCGGGTCTTCGGGCTATCGGATCCTCGAACTACTGGACATTCGGTCTATCGGTTCCTCAGACTGTCAGACCTTCGGAATACTGGGCGGTCACCGGTGTCCGCCCAGTATTCCGAAGCACCGATAGCCCAAAGTCCGTTGGCCCGATAGTCCGAAAGTTCTGCATTCTTATATACAAAACGTTCCATAATCCGATGGCCCAATATTTCGACTTGCCAACAGTTCAAAGGTCTGATAGATCTAATGTCTAAGGGTCCAATAGTCCGAAGGCCGATAATCCGAAGGTTAAGAACTCGACTCCATTACTTTATTTTTTGTTAGTAATCTTTCATTTCTGACTTTACTTTAAGTGTTGTGAAACTCACTTGGCTTGACTTGGGTGAGTGCAATGTTAAAAATGTCTTCCGCCGGGCCGGTTTTGTCCTGCGCTTACTATGATGCTCTGATAGACAATACTTTATCATATCAAATAAATACACAAACATATAACCCGAATAATCCAGTTGTTATATTTCGATCACGTAGATCATTACATTAAATGGAGGGACTTTAACCGGAAGAGATCGCTGTAATCACTCGAGTTCACAAATATACTAAATCTTTTCATCATATTTGTCACAAAAGTGAATTATAAGAAGTCCAGAGACAACAAGCTTGCCTAATGTCGTAATGACCCGATATTTTCGCCTAGACTTCGGTCGAGAAGTTAGCTCTGTTTTTTGGGAACATTTGATATGATTACTCTTAACCTTCGGACTATTGGGCCTTCGAACTATCGGACCTTCGGACTATAGGGCCTCCGAACTATCGGAAGGTCACCCTGCACACCTGGTCCACAAAGGTCATAAGAAATATATGCTTACATTAATACAAGCAGAATGCAAACTTACCAAATGCAACAAAACATGCCATGGGTTCCCTCTTAATGACAAACTACATAAATGTCCGAGCACTGTTGCTGTGGTGCTTTTGACGTTGTCATGGCTACATGTCGTGTAGACACGGGGTTCATCTTCACTGGACTGCGGGCAAGACTCTCGGAGTTGTTGATCTAAATAATTTACAAACTGGTAGGTTAAAACTACCAAGAGTGGCACTGTCAAAAGTATATTGAAAAATATGCAGAAATACTGAACTTTTATACTTCCGGTTTTCCTTTCCGTTTTTGATGACATAAAACAGTGATTATCAACTCCGTTTTCAAATACTTCAATGTCGTCATCCACTTTCTTTTTACAAATCAGTGGGTCGCTGTTATCCCGTTGGCTATTGCAAATCTTTTTTTCACGATGAAATTGTGAGTAAATGTTATTTTTACAGTTCTGCAACTTCATTAGTACCTCAGTAGATTTATCCATCTTGGTTGATTAACGAAATAGTTTACTGCATTGGTGCCAATAATAGTTATAGTCAGTTAATAGTCTTCTTGTAAATCTAAACGAAAGTAGTTTACACAATACGATACATTCTATTAATAGATTTGGTTTTTTTGTTATTTTCAGAAAATACTGTGCTTTGCTACCAGTTAAAGTACGAGAAAATAGACATGTCTGTTTCATAGAAGATGGAAGTGGGAAGATAGGGGATAAAGAATGAAAAATCTTTTCATTGTTAAGACAGAAAAATATCGAATATCGAAATCAATTTTATTCAATTATTGAAGATATTGGCAATATGATTGCATTTCAACGGGATTGTAAATGTAATAGTAGGCCTATATGTATACAGTATGTGAAGTTGTATCTATATATACATGTATTTATCCTACCTCTTGCAAAATAGGTAATACTCGGAATTTGATTGGTTTAGAAGGATACAACATATTCTTGTATCAGGTTACCTATCCACCTGATATTAGTTTTGATATCACCACCCACGGGTGACGTCAACCTTAGCAGACGAGAGACGTAAGCAAACATGACGGACCTCGAAGAAAAAATAACGAAGGCTAGAACGGAGCATCATTCAACAAAAAACAAAATCAAACAAATGTGTCGCCCAATACGCTTACAACATTTTTCATGGACCCAATAAATTTCCGTATCACCCCTGTAAAACACTATATAACACACACACACGTATATATATATATATATATATATATATATATATATATATATATATATATATATATATATATATATATATATACCTGGTTATTTTGAGCCTTTACGACAGAAAACACACACACATATATGTGTGTGTGTGTGTGTGTGGCGTTGTGGGTGCCTGTGTGTTGGTGATCATGTAGGCTATTTTAAGATCATTCACGTCATACAATATGTTTTAAGGACTGTAATGTATAATTCATGTCCAGAATAGACTGAGTCAACAGAAGTAATTGGCAGCTCCATAGCACGATTTTTTAATTAAACTGCCACTGATGACGTCATCAGAATGCTGACTTCTGATATCGTGCTATGGACAAATCTACAGCAGGCTTGCTATCTTGAAGAAGAGAGACCTTGGTCTCAGAAAACATAAAAAGTTAAAAATCAAAGATGATATTAAGTCTGAAATGTCTCCTGAAGATCAAGATCTTATGACAGCTATTACATCCAGTGTCACTGCTCCATTAAAAACAAAACTCCCTTTGTTATTTGAATATCTCCAGAAAAAGTATGATGTACTGACATGCGGAAAAGAAGATCAAATAGAATACAAAGGGTAGACCATACCTGGGACAAAAATGGTCAATCTCATATCGGATGCCTTACGGGTATCAACCCTCAGGACCTGAATGTTTTGTAAAAGGATTAGTGGAATCGAATGTCCCTCGTGATTGGATACGTAACCCTAATCTTATCAAAGTGATGAATCAACCTACGGTAAAACCAAGGGCTATGAGTACCCCTAAACCTCTGGGTGATAATGATGAAGATGACACAGGGTTCTATGACGCTATGCCCACTCTTCCTTCTACTGACATTAAAGATTCTGCTAAGACACCCCTTAGTCAGGAATTTTTTAAGAATTGGCATAGATTGACTCCTACGGCCTGGTCTACCATTAAAAAATCTGATAAACCCAAGTTCTATCTTTAGCATCTGACTCACGTGACCTCTCGTGACCACGATCTCTCTCATTGGCTCGTTATCCAAAATGGCCGCCCCGACAGGTTTCCGATTACGATAATAAACACGCCACAGAGCTCAACGATTGGCTCTTTCTATCTGTCGCCATGGCAACGTGACTTTATTTCCGGTATGACGCACTTCCCGCATGACCTCACTTCCGGTATGACGCATATCCCGTTATGACATCACAGGCGGCTCCATAGCACGATTTTTGAATTGACCAATCAGAAGCCAGCATTCTGATGAGATTATCAGTGACGGTTAAATTAAAAATCGTTCTTTGGAGCTGTCAACCATTCTGAAATTGATCGTGGTCAGATTGAGCTTACCTCGTCATTTTATTTAAATAACTTTATCAATAAAATCCAACGATTGAGGACCCTGTAAATTATACCCAGCCAACAATGCAATGGATCCCTAGATCGACGTAAAATTAAAAACACACACGGGGGGGGGATATCCTCAGTCATCCTTAATAATTAGACTAGTTATAATTCTGATTTACACTTTGTACACTTATCAATTTGGAAAAAGAAAGACGTTACAAATTCATTTTTTATTAAAATGTGTATTTGCTTACACTCCACTCCAATCAACACCATATAAAATTATCATTATCAGTATAATTCATTTCATGATTGTTTATATTCTATTTTGGAAACAAAATGCCATTGATTGTAGTAGATAAATACCATACATATAAGGAAATGTAACATTTGATAAAAATAGATAAAGAAATATCCATACAATTATACAGTTTATTTCCTCATTCAACACATCAACAGTCATGAGCACTTACATTTTAAGTGGAGTCGTGATATTTGATTGTATTAGTTTACTTTATGCAAGTTTTGATTAGCTGAAAATAATTTATTTATAATGTCTGAAATTGGAATTTGTAATATATAGTACACATAAAATATCTAATGGGAATGGAGCTAAGGCAAAATGTGAATCTGAAAAAGTAAAATTTATATAACTAAATGATATATAACAAATGATATATAACTAAATGATTAAGAAAACAAAGAAAATGATATATTTGACAAATGGATATTCAAAGTTTTAAATTGTGTTTTACAGTGTGGTGATACATTGAAATAATGACATAAAAATTTGGAAAATAAAACAGACATGATGCACAGGACTAAAACTACATTTACACCCATCCATTAACTGCAAAATGTAAAGGATGACAGTACACACACAGACACACACACACACACGCACGCACACACTGTTCATGGATTGTAGCAAGGTTCACATATTTCATGTATTCAAATTTACACATATTAAATCATCAACCGCTGGAAAATGATGGACTCCTCTATTGATACATGACTTAGTCCAGTCCAAATGTGTCTGTAGGGGGAGTGTGTTACATATCAGTGTTAAATTTAGACTTTGGACTTAGAATTACATTTTGTAATATGTTGACATTTCCTGAATCCGCTTACCATCAGTTCGAAATTAAAATCATCTTTACTATCTTCTGCGTTTTTCTATTTATAACCGCAACTTTACCGTGGTTTTATATATTAAGATTAAACAATTGAGTGTTAGTTGATTATGTGCTTATCTAACTCCAGTTAGTTATTTTCAAAATTTGAAAGACGCGAGGTTTACCGAGTGTTTGGTCCTTTAGGAATATCATTAGGGGCAACCATGTATTTTAGCACCAAACCCGATATCGGGAGTTCTTTAGAGTTTTCATGCCATTAGGAAAACACATTTGTTTTTCAGTTTGAAGCCGTTTTTTCGTATTTTGAATTCTAAAATACATTTCGGACACGGTGCAATTGTGCCACGCATGCGCAGTAAACACAAAAATGCGGATTCCACGTGTAAAGAAGTAAAAATGGCGGCAACTATGAGTGTACTTTTATTTAAAGCACTGTACGTAAGATGATGGGGTGTATATTTGGTTTATGTAAGTAACTTTTGTATCTTTATTGTGTATTCTATTTGATGCGTTTCAGCACGATCTGACGGATGAAACTGTACAGTATTGACTATTCCCAAGGCCAAGTCTGGCTTCATGTTTTGTTTGAATTTGAAAAAATCATTAAATAATCTTGATTAAAAATGGAAGCCCTAATTGTTACAATTCATATTTAAATTTTGCCAATGTCACCTAATGACCCCTGACCAGTAATAGTTAAGGCTCCTTGTCTTGAGCATTATAACTTTGGTATTATGTATATATTTATAGAAGTTTATTGTGTTATCTCCCTTTGCAGATCAGCTGATTATTTTTAGTTTTTAGCTCTTAAAGTATGCAATATGTTAGTATTGCTATTTCTTGGCAGTGCATTGGTTTTCATGCATGTATGATTGTCTAATACAGGTGGCATGGCTGTTCGTCATTTCTCCAACAAGACCCTGTTGTGTCAACTTATTTTTATTCTTCACCTTGGCACATCATATTTGGTTCAGACATATATCATATGATATCTTAAAGGTAAATGCAGGGATTAATATAATTAACATGTGGTCCCAGTAAAAAGACCCACTCACAATGCAAATTCAGCTATATTTTTCCCAATTTTGAGCAAAAATTTCCCAATATGTTCATATAGACAAAAATAAAAAGCTGCTTAATACCTTCATTTCTTCTGATTAAATCCATAATGATAGTTTAATAAAAAAAAAAGGTAAATTAAGCACAAGTTTTGTATCTTTATTTTAATATTATTAGTAAAATCACCATAATTAATTTAGCCCATTGTGACATAATATTCCCAATTGAAAGGGTACAGGACCCTATTTCCCATTATGGGTCTATTACTATTAGTCCCTGAATTTTTTTTCAGTCAACAGTATATTTCTCCAATGATATATTTAATATGAACTAGGCAGGGGACTATTAATTTTTCAAATTACTGGTAGCCTTGACATAGTTGTATAGTACTTGCCACCTTTAATTTTTTTAAACAAACTATTAATATCTCGCCAAAATTTAAATACCTGTATTTATGCTAGATTTATAACAGTATGTTCAAATGATAAAACTGAGGCTTTCCAAATGTTTGTTATCTGTTCATCATTGGTGGGAAATCAAACTCAACAGCATATTCCAATGGTGACAACATTTAATTCAAAATGGCTTCAGAAATAGTCTGTACCAATGTCCATACCTTTTCCTATTGGGATTTTTTCAATATTTTCCACAGTTTGGGAAAAATCCTGTAGCATATTAGAAATATATTAGTATCTGAGTATATTTTCTGTGATATTATAATGTTTAATTTATACAAAAGTATCTTATTTGTTGAAGAAAATTTAACAATATTTGTTTGTTTGTTTGTTTTTTTTTTTTTTTAAAATTTATTTTTTCTCATCACTCCATACATTTTAGAGCCAGGAATTTCATAGAATAGGTTTGTTTGGTTACTTTATGACTGATATCAATTAAAGTCATAAAGTAACCAAACAAACCTATTCTATGAAATTCCTGGCTCTAAAATGTATGGAGTGATGAGAAAAAATAAATTTTTTGCACTGCTCAGTGTAGGAAAATTTGTTTTGACATCTTGATTATCTTATAATAACAAATTGTCATTAGCACCCCCAGACTTAAATTCTCCCCAGTCGAATGTTAATTTTTTTTTTTTTGTAAAATCAGGCCTGAGGTTGTGAGTACTAGTCCAGCCAGCAGCAGGTTGGTTACCTGTCCTTTGGACTGAGACAGTAAAAACTGAGGTCTCATGTCACAGTAGGTTTCGGCACTGTAACGAACCCTCACTTCTCAATGGCCATAATTAAGTGCTGTGCATAGGCCAAAATGTGAAGCCCTTCACCGACATTTGGTGAGGTCTCCATTTAAGTGAAAGATTCTTGAGTGGGACGTTAAACAACAATAAACAAACAGCAAATCTTATGTATAATAGTATGTACACATAAATAGGTAATAATTTCTTTCATTCTCCTCAATTTAATTTTAGTATTCTGCTGTTGAAGATGAAAGCAAACTTTGCATGCATTCCCTTGAAGAATTGAACCATGGAAAACTTCATCAATATCATTAAGTGCACACAGGAATTGCATTGACAGTGGATGAAATTTTAAACCTGATCTATACTCTATTTGAAGAATTTTTGCTTATTCATTCAAACAGATGATCATAATGGGAGGTAAGATTTGTATATATTCTAATTACTGGGCCCAAAGTCACCAAATTTACTCAGTACTCAAGCTCAACTAACTTTTCCTGATTTTAAGCTAAAACACACATGAACTTTATTCTGTAACTGGACATGTTTATATATTGACTGCATATAATTGTAAATAATGATAAAAGATATTGCTCATTTAAAAGAAACTTTAAAAATATTAATAAATTGTTTGAGTACGTACTAAAATTTTGAGTACATATTTATTAATTTTTTTACAGTAAAATCATAAGTGTGATGCATATCATGTGTGTATCACTAGTCCTTTCAATATATTGATACACAAAATTGTCTGTATACATGTAGGTACACAGGACAGTCTTATTATAGGCCTTTAACATGTTTATAAATCGCATTGAATTTGTTCAGCATCTGTGTGAAATGGACCAAAATAGAGCCCATGTATACATCCCGTGGCCATGTCGCCTCTGAGTTTAGGCCAATTTAAAGCTAATTGGATGATCATAAATGCATATTCATTGTTTCATTATGATCAACCAATCACTGAACTTCTTACATTTTTTATGTTCAAAATGGAGACATGACATGAATACGAAAATAAAAATGATGGGTAGCTAGAATAAATGTCTCATAGAAATGGAATTATGTCATGTCATAACTTAGTGACGATGGATTTATAAATCTTAAAGATCAAGTTAGCATATCAACAAATATCAGACGTCAGCGATAAGAAATAACTGGGTAAAATGATTGCTAAACTGCAGTGAAAATTTCACCTAGATCTTGCTATGAAGAAAGTATATGGGAGTACTTCTGCTTATTATTTTACCACAATAAAAAATTGCTTAAAATCGGATCAGAAAGTCTGGCCATGTTTGGTAATGATTTCAGAAAACACAAATATGTAGAATTTTAACACAGAAGATGTATATTAAACTTGATTAAATTTAAATTAAACTTAATTTTTTTTAGACTTGACCAATACATCAATACGTATTGTGTATTGAAAAAACAAATATTCAATACATATTGTATCGAAAAATTTCAATCAATACACAGCCCTAGTTTCCTAATTACTCAAACAAAAAATATTACACCGATTATACATGTATAGCCAAAATAATGAAATAAATGTTGAGTATTGAGTAAATTTGGTGATTTCGGGCCCTGGACAACTTATTTAAGCTATTAAAACATTTATACTTATAGTATGCAATAATTTAATTCAGTTCTAGTAAATGAAGATTGCTATGAACAAATATTGTGTCATGAATAATAATTAATAATGCTGATGCAGATGAATATGATGATGAATGAAATATTATGTACAGTGACAAATGAAATCTCTTTTACTCAGTCTATATCTAAATATAAAATTAAATACCATATTACATACATGTCTATTCATTTTATGGGTTTGAGTGTGTCTCAGTCTAATTAAAACCCGACCTCTCATAATTTCAGTTTTCTCATATGCCGCATAGCTCTGTAATGTTCAACCAATGAAAATGGGACTTGCAAAGTTGAATAGAAAAGAGATGTACAGTAATCTATTTTATAAAAAGGAAATGGTCAGTTCACAAAATTTAATTGTAATATTTTTGGTGATTTGAACCTATCCAATGTTATGAAAAGAATTCTGTAAATAGAGATTTTGTGTGGTCAGTGTTTATAATGAACAGTGTTTATATCTCTTTGTCATTTGATTACTTACAAGATTCTGTAAGTCACTTTTTCATTGGTCAAAAATGACAAATCTAAGAGGTCAACTGCATATGACCCCCATAGTGGATTGCGTTGGATCCTGTACATGACATTCAGATAACGATTGTTGATAAATTTTTAACTACATTGGGTGTTCCTGGAAGCTAAGTTGATTTAATGTCATACTGAATGAATTAAAGCTTGTCAGCTACTAAATTTACTTGTGGAAGGTATGTGGCCTCTTCCATTCTGTCCTCCACCATTAAGATCTTGGGGCCACCAACTGTATAATTGTTGAGAGTGGTGTAAAACAAACAAGCAAATTAAACAAATCCAATATAGGGCACATTGTAACAAAGACATGTCTAAATCAAATCATAAGAGGACTGTGATGACAGGCATGTTTTTTGACCCAAAATATCAGAATTACAACATGCAGTATTGCTGGAAATCGAAGCATTAAGATAAAATGTTTTACCTCGCCCCAGTTTTTTGGGAAATGGCAGCGAGATATTTGTACTATAGCTTTTGACAGGAGTATGAACTACAATCTGTCACTTTATCTTGTTAGACCTACATGTAAAATGATGTATATACATTACTATTGTATGTTTTTTTCTCATTTCAACATCATCATAAAATCAATCTTTCTTTTAAGGTTTTGCTGTTCATCATCCCAAATTTCATTCTGGTTCTATGGATTGCCAATAGTTGACAACAATTATTTTCCTATCTAAATACTAGTAAGTGAGATGTTTCAATTATTTTTAAAATCTATATATGATTTTTAGCTCACCTTAGCCAAAGGCTCAAGTGAATTATTGTTTTCACTCCCTGTCCATCGTCCAGTGTTTTGGTGTGATTCTGTACATATTTTTTAGATGTTACTATAAGTTTAAAACACTTAAAGCAACAAAAAATTGTCAGTCCAACATTTTCTTTAATTAATCACATATAAGTCGCTATTTATATTGTTTTGCTTTAGATAAAATAAAAGTATTTGAACTGATTTTATTACTAATTTATAGATATATCTATTGGATAATAATATTTATATCATTATTTATTACTCAGTATGTATAATTTAGGATCTATAGCCAATTAAAAAAAAAAAACCAAGACGAACAAAAACAGCTGAGATAACAAAGGGATTTTCCACCCTATCATACGGGGCCAAACTAAGGCCCCATTCCCAATTGTATTTTCACATAGTTTTATGTGTTTTTAGATTTCCCAATTTCAGTAAAATATTGCTTAAATTCCCAATTCAAAAGTCCCAGGCCCAGGGTTTAACTAGTCAATACTAGAATCTCCAGTACTGGAGGATCTCCATTATATTTGAATGCGGAATTTATTACGACTATGACCGTTAAATAGAATAGCAATTTCACTGATAATTTCTTTGATGTAAACTTAAAAAAAACGTTCCGGATTTGCTGGAACAAACTGTATTATGGTATATAAGGCCATGTATAATTCATTTTACAACCTGTATATGCCAAAGTAACTTGCATGAGGTGAAGAACTGATAAACCTTTTATCGGAAACTACCGTATTGATCTGAAAACCAGATTGAAAATAAAATGTTCCACAGAGAAAACTTGTGTAGTGTTTATTCAAATCGGATGATCCACCATATTTGTTCATCAGAATAATTTGTGGTCGAATTTGTGGAAGAATTGGATGTTCTTTGGTTACAGTTTGGTAAAATGACGGCACCTTTTCTTCATTTTCAAAATTGAATGATACTGTCGTGTAAATGAAATAGTAACCTTGATTCTCTACACGCAGTTTGGATCCAGAGAGAGATACGCCATTCATGTAGGCGGTACCAAATTCATCTGATGTCACCCACTGAAGAGCACCATCTGGAAAAAAAATATTTAGTAAAAATACCATTTATTACCCAGATTAGAAAAGGACGGAGGAATACATGTCGTCCAAAATGTTGTCAGCATAGATATTTACAAACTATAATGTGAAGTGTTAGGTAAAACAGAAAATCACACATATGATAAATGAAATATTTACTCTCTCTCTCTCATATATCACGGTTAGGAATGAAATATAACAAGAGGCCCATGAACCATATCGCTCACCTGAACTGTGTTGGTATCTTACAAATATGGGAATCTCAAATTTACAAATCAATTTAACACTCCTTAGGAGTGGAGGAGATGTAAAAATGAATGAAAATGACAAAGTTGAAAGATGTAAAAAACATGTCAAAACTTAGTTTTCCAATTTATTCCAAAAACAGGAAATTGAATCATGCATCCATAAAAATAACTCAGATGCAGTGTATATAACTCCCTCCTTCTTTTTGAAGTTTTAAAAATTCATAAAAAATTAAAAATTTTAAATTTCAGAAAAATTGATTCGGCAAAGCATTTCTCTACCTAACTACATGTGAAACACTTTAAATTAATGCATCAAGGTGAATAAATGAAGATAAAACAAAGAAATCGAAAATGACATGAAAAACATCAAAAAATTTATTTACCAATTTCAACATAATTAACAAACTTGAATCACAAATCTATGTAGATCACTCGTACACAATTAGTTTTTCAATCCATACAACGGTTCTGGAGGAGTAGATTAACCCCCCAGGCCTCTTTTGCCCCACCTTCGATCCACCTATGGGCCGATCTGGCCGAAATGAACAACCTTGGTAGAGGACCTTGAGTACATGAGAAATTCAAAAAATCAATTTCAAAATTCTTTCAGGAAAGCACCTATCTACCAAATTACGGGTCAAACACATAAAATGGATACATCATAATGAATAAAAGGGGACAAAATTAAAGAAATCATACAAAAATAAATAAAAATTACGAAGTCTAAAAAGACGTCAAAAATTTATTTTCCGATTTCAACGAAATTAACAAACATAAATCATACAATGTCATCTATGTTGATCATTTAGATACAGTTAGTTTTTCAATTCATGCAGCAGTTCTGGAAACATTTTTAAATTTTGGAGATTTTAAATAGGGTACCCCCTGGGACCTCTTTTGTCCCACCCCGGATCCATCCCTGGGCCGATCGGGTCAAAATGAATAAACTTGGTAGAGGACCTTTCCTATAAAGTTTCATAAAAATCCTTTCAGCGGTTTTGGAAGAGAAGTAACAAATGTAAAAAGTTTACGGAAAGTTTATGGCAATCAGAAAAGTCCACCTGAACCAAGGTGAGCTAATAACAAAATGAAAATGTGAAAGACCAACTGAATTGCCAGACACTGGGTAACACCAGGGACATGTTTACGCTCCGAGTAACACTAAAAATAGACTTTAATGGATACTAAAATTTGAGAAGAAACAAATTTTAAACTCGTATTTATTCTTTTTACAAACAGTGCAAAGTTGTAACATTTGAAAAAGCATTATAACAGGTAGTCATATACCGGTCTACACATTCAACCAATTCTTACCTTTCAGCGATGAAGTATTAAGGTACAGGTGGGCAGAGTTTTGCCTCTGTCGCCACCATCCGAAGCTATCCGTTATATTCTGATCTGCATCAAAGTAATACAAGGATACAAATGTAATACCTATATACAAAGTTTACAAACTTCTAAAAACTTACGTTTAAACAATTATAGACGATATTCATAACTATTGTGACCTTTGGTTAATAGGTTACAGTTAAGTCTGCCAAAGTAAATAAATTTATTTGTTCAAATCTATAATTACTATTTGAAACTACAATATTTTGAAATGGCACTACATGCATCATTATGATCTAACTTAACATAGATGTCCATGTATTGAATTTGTTCGTCATAGATTAAGACATATATAGAATTATTCACGACGTCTACAACTACATCACATTCTATTTTTATCAAAATCATAAATTTTATATTTACAATGTGTGATATCTATAGCCTAACAATATAAACGATACAGAAGAACTTTAAATATTAAATTTTCAATTTCGATATTAACACATGTTCACGAGTTACTAAAGATGTAAAAAAAAAACTACCTTCTGCTTTAACAACAGGTTTATCTGGCAATGAGTCTAATGAAATCTGAAATGAAAAAAATATTTAAATTTGATATAAATTATCATCATCTTCATCATCGGGATCGCATACAATGCGTCAGGTTTTTTTAAGACGACAGATAAAAATCATTTGTTTGGCAGCTTTGATGACACAGAAGAAAAGAATAAATGGTGGGTATGGGTGGTATCGGGGTCATATCTATTTATTTTGGATAAACTATTTAATTTATGTAAATTTACCTTTTCAATCATCTTCTGGATATATTGATGCTTTTCGATACAGCAGTAACGTTGATTTTTAATCTTCAAAAAATGGTGGTAAAGTGTATCATTTTCCTTTACACCTTCTCCAAAATAATCACAGGGGATGCAGAAAGAATCCCGTAGTTCTTCCGATAGCTCCTTAGAATGACCATTACCTGGTTTCTCATCATTCTCTAAATATTGTTGATTATTTTTGTTCAGTAATATTAAAACTATCAACGCAATGAAAAACAAAAAGTTTAACGTAACAGTACACCCAAGAACTCTAGCAGTATATACCGAAGACTTCATAATGCACAACTAAGATATATAACTATAGTGCCCAAAGCATCTAATACTAACACTATACTTATTCTTGCGATATATAAATATTATAAACACAATACCAAAGTTATAATGCTCAATTGAGCTCCAATTTGAAAAGTATGTGTTTTAAGAAATATTTGCTTTAATATCGGTCGATCTGTATTCTTAGAAACATGGTTTTTCCGAAATGGTAGGCAATTTCACAAATATAGGCCTAGGTCATACTGGAATTTCCTTCCGCACTACTAGTACTTTCTGTTTCATTTCGTGGAAGGCTTCATTGTATGTATCTGAAAAAAAAGACACCGATGAACATTATATATATTGTATAAAGCTTCATAATTATAGCGTTGTAAAACATTAGATACTTGATTAAGTAACAAAAAGCTTCTCAAAAGATCTATTTATAAGTGGGTGGATCAATCATATACAAGCTCACATTTTTGTTCTACCTACATCCGGGGACCGTACTTTTTTACTGATAGTAAAAATTTTGCTCACATCGGGAAATTGACGAGACCGGGACACTTACGTGATAAAAACACTGAACATCAAACCCTTTGGGGATTCTGTTGTGTTGCCCGCACCAAACGAATTTAACTAAACATGTAAAACTGTTGATGAATGCTTATATCCTCTCCATAGGTTTACCTATGTATTAACATTTAATGATTTATAGATACCATAATGATTACGTAAGTGAATCGTGTTGCTAAAATACGGTACGGAAGACGGAACGGAACGGAAAACGGAAAATATAAAAATATATTCAATTTAATTTGGCATTTTAGTACTACTTTTCACATCGTTTATTATCAGATGTGAAGCAGGGTAATATAATAAAGTTCGTGGGTCCATTAATCTGTCAGCCGTCAGTCCGACATATGGAAAATACAGAATTAAAACCGTTCACTTACTCACTAGGCTTAATCGTTTTGAAAGGACAGACCCGGTTAATTTTTCATATCAAAGGTCAAGGTCACGATTCAAGTCCAGTCTATCGATTTCGGCGGTAGTCTACCGATTTTTCTATTCATCTACCGCCGAGAAAAAATCTACCGATTTCTACCGATTTTTCTAATTTTCAACCGATTTCCATATACTTCTACCGCTTCTTGTCCATTTCCCGGCGATCGGTAGACATTTTTGTCAGGATTAAATGTTCTAAATCGTTAATTGGCGACAAAAAAAGCTTGAAATTTCTGGCGCCTCCATATCATTGAAGTATTAAGACATCTATTCTAGGTTATATAAGTCCCCTATATCTTCAAAATAGTCATGACGAACAAGGGCTAAAAACCCTGTTTATTAATTAATGTTATTAGACCATATAGAGGTGTCATTATCGGACGTGTGCCGACGGTAATTACACAATTACAGGTACCTAATATACAGATTGATTACCTGTATATCTAAAGACTAAACCTCCACACCTATAATCACTATCCAAATGTTCTGTCCAATGTACAATTATCAAAGATTAACATCATTGATGTTATATTAATTTCATGCAGCTTCTGTATCAATCCTCATTGATTTTATTTAAAAAAAATAGCTGAGAAATATTGAAGCGAGATCGTGGTGTCTTCTATGACGTCAGCACTCCACATACTATATACTGTTATACATGTATCTTAAATTTGTGATGATTTCAATACAAAAACAAGGTTTTATTTCATTTACACAATATGTTATACAAAGATAATAATATCTTCTTGTAACACGTTGAATTGAATTTAATAAAATGTCAGTTATGACAGTAAACATATCAATAATATTTTTTTTCTTTTTAAAAGCAGATTTGATTTTTCTTTATAAAATCTCATTTTTTTAGTGAACTCATTTGTTGTTATCAATTAATGAAAAGGGTACAATATGAAGATAAAAACCTTCAGATAAATATTTGGGTATGTAAATATTTTGGTAATAAATGTTCAAATCTCAATTAATAAATACATAAAGCAAACCTTTGACTTTAAAATTTATCATACTTTCAAATGTTTAGCGATTAACTGAGATTAAATTTCTTCCAGGTAAGTCTAGTTATTTTTTTTCTGCATTCCAAATCCAACTATTATATCAAAATATTCAGAATTTAGTATATTTTAAAATTTGTTATAACAAATTAAGAAACACTAAATTTTAAACATTCTGATATAACACAATGACCATAACATCATTTTGAGTCTCCCAAGTTGTGTGTGTGTACATGTATATATTACATGTATTGAAACTTCAAAATAAAACCTATATCTATTCCTTATAACTTTCAAAGTCGACTAGAAAATTAAAAGAAATGTGATGTATATATCATCAATATTATTGACAATAATTCCCTTTTAGATGCATAAAATGGCAGATATTGAAGTTTGAATTTCAATTTTTTCTTGTTATTTCGGAAGGGTGACACGCCCTCCCGTACCCTCCCCCTTTCACTTATTTCACGCAACTGGTATACGCATATATATCAGAATGACAACGCACTCGTAAAAAGTTCGACCATAGTACGCATTTTCTACCCCAGATAAATTTCCTAATGTTGACAGGTATGCTTTTATCGTCTTTTATCATGCTAAATTTTCATCGTAAGGTCTGTAGTTTCTACATTTTGAAAATCTGATAATACTATCGATAGACTTTAGTTAAAAGTGGCATGATATTGACTGCGGTGAATTCAGTAATTGTTTTATAATATGACTTTTAAAAAAAAATTACAATTCAAATGTAATGTTTAATTCCTGCACAGAACGATTTAAAATATCCAGGCTGTTCTTTGTAATGACTGACTAGGAACAACGCTGAAATGAGAGCCGGTTTTCCATCGGTTTATGTATTTGATTCATCCAGTCATATATATAGACCCTTTCACGATAACTGCGGTCCTGTAACTTTGAGGGAATAAATGATACAGATACCCGCAAAAATACAGACGTCGTTATAGTAACTGATTGTTTCTTGATGTTATTTTCCGGGAATCTGTATCATTTATTCCTAGCCTGGGATCCGGGCGCACTGATGCTAACGCTATCAGTATTGACGAAGTAAGATTAGGCCAGGAACCCAGGCTACATTTATTCCCTGGAAGTTACAGGACCGCAGTTATCGTGAATGGGTCTATAAGCTTACACAAGTCGGAAAAGAACGGAAACACGAGATGGCGACATAACATTTCATTTCAGCAACGGTTGTTGCTATGCAGATCAGGCAAATCTGATTGGCAGAATGATTACCCGCCATTACCTCCGTCAAACTCCAAATCTGACGTAGATCTACATTGATACATGTGATCAGCAGCCCGTTTTCAAACATTGAACTAAGAAGTTGTTAAAAATTTCTCTTGGGTAACATGAAACAGCGACACTCGCTACTCCGAGAGTAGTAATAGGCAGCTCCCTGGCATGCATTTTCAAATTTAACGGTTTTTAATAACGTCATGCTGGCTTCCGATTGGTCAATTTGAAAATGCTAGCCAAGAAGCCGCCTGTAACGTCATACTGGCAGTACGTCATACCGTAAATGAGGTAAATAAGGTAATAAGGAGAAAGATCCAATCGTTGAGATTGGAGGCGTGTCTATGACCGGAAGTGGCCATCTTGGATACGAGTCAATGAGAGCCTTCGTTACAAGAGATCAGGGTCACAAGAGTTCACGAGAGGTCAAAAGCTAAAGATGGAAGTTTTAGGTTGAGAGTGAATCTACTTTTAGAACCGAAACTTTAGTTTTTCCAGGTTTGAGTGAAATCACTACTAGTTGTCGCCAAGGTCGGCGAGAGTTAACGATCCTGTATCAAGTGCGCAAGCGCGAGAAGCTCGAAGCCGAGCTCGTAACCGTGAGTCAGGCTTGAACATGTTATCCTTGTACTAAGAATCATAGAGTTTATGAGTTTGTACAATAAGAGATCACTCTGTAAACCCTGTATGTGTAGGGCAAAAGGGAGATTACTCTGTATAGATTGTATGGGTGGAACAAAAGGAGATCACTCTGTATAGACTCTAGGGCTGGAACAAAAGGGGAGATTACTCTATATGGACTGTGTACATTAAATCAGAGAGGGAGGTTGGGTAGTGAAACCGAAAGTATAGGAGAGTAGTTATAGGCAGCTCCCTGGAACGAGTTTGAATTTTGGCCATTAGGAGGCGCCACCAGTGGCGCTGTTGATGACGTCTTCTGAATGCTGGTTTCTGATTGGTCAATTTCAAAATCGTGCCAGGGAGCCGCCTGTGACGTCTTAAACGGAAGTGCGTCATACCAGAAACGAGGTCATACCGGAAGTATGTCATACGGGAAAGTTAGGACATGTTTTCATGGCAATAAGGAGAAAGAGCCAATCGTTGAGCTTTGGAGTGTGTTTATGACCGGAAGTGGAAGTGGAGGCGGCCATCTTGGATAACGAGCAAATGAGAGCCTTCATTATAAGAGGTCGGGGTCACGAGAGGTCATCTGCTAAAGACAGAAGTTAGGTTTATCCAGTTTTGGGTTGAGAGTGAATCTATTTTTAGAACCGAACCTTTGGTTTTTTTCCTTGTTAGAGTGAAATCGGTAGTAGGTGTCGTCACAGTCGGCGAGAGTTTACGAGAGTTCACGAGAGTTGCTAACAGGAGATGGGCTTTTCCAGTTTTGGACTGAGAGTGAATCTATTTTTAGAACCGAAACTTTGGGTTTTTCCAGGTTAAAAAGGGCCGTTGATTGCTCCGAAAAGCTGAATAAGAGAGAGAGAGAGAGAGAGAGAGAGAGAGAGAGAGAGAGAGAGAGAGAGAGACTAATATCTGTTGAGTAGACGTCGCCAACGACGAACTTCTCTTTTTTTCTCTATCATCAGTCGATTTATCTCTGCCTTATATGTTGAAGATTGGCTAATGCTTCCTGGGCTAGTACGTATTGTACAGGTACTGGAAGTGAAGGGTCAGGACTAGATGGCTGCTGGTGTTGTGTAGTAGTTCTCGCAGGGGTCCTACCAGAATTTATCAGGGTGCGTGGCCTTACTACATATCCGTGTAAGAATTATTCTCATGTTTCTCTCTTCAGGTTGCATATCATTGTCGGATGAGTTATCCATGATGAACTAAAACCAAGACTCAGACAGTACTAGCTTATATAGAGTTTATGACGTGCGCATGACGCATTGATTTTAGGGCGAGTTTCATTTTCCCGTCTAGACATCTGGCCACCTGTTTTTGACATCTGGCCTCTGTTTTTTGACATCTTGACACTTGGCATCTGACTACCTGTTTTAGACATCCGGCCACCTGTTTTAGGTAAATACTGTCGCTAGTTTTTAGTATTTCTAATTCTATATGCAAATAAAACGAAATAAATTAATTTCTAGTTTTATGTACCTGTAAAACTAAAAATAGAAAACATAGCGTTATGAAAATATGTGTGATGATACTTCGTTTGAGTATCTGTACAGTTATTCTTTATTACTATAAATACATTTATACAGTTATTGTACTTCATTTTAGATTTGACAACGGAAGCATACATACAAAGAATGGCTAATTTACCATTTTGATGAACAGGTGAGAAGTCAACGGGGTAATGGATTTAATGCACACAAACAACTCACCAATTATAGTGATTATTATGAAGTAGACACCCTGAGTGAACGTTAATCACGCAAGTTTAAAACATCCTCGAATGTGTACCAAGTCCAGTTTAAACATTTTTCTAAAGATGTCATACACTTTTTATCAGAGGTATTTGATCATATGTTGACTTCTATCAAGAACAAACTACAGTGCCAGGATCGGGATAAGATGAGAGTCAATATACATCATCCATCTTTAAAAAGTGAAGTGTGGGTAGAATTAACAGATGCCAAAGACCTGAATGCTTATCTACTCATGGAGAAAATTGAGAAAATACAACAGAGTAATGAAAATTTTAGAATCGAAGATGGACCTACCACCCTGTCAGTAATCCATGTCATACAATCTGTAGGTAGCAGGATGGAAAACGAAAATATCAGTTTTGATAAAAAAATCTTTCTGAACAAGAAAAAAGTTTTATACAGATCAAGAATAAAGACAAGACCAGTTTAGCTCGTGCTATTGTAGTTGGTCGTTTTCATTGTCAGAAACCTGGATTTGGAGATGGATACAAGTACATAAATTGGCAACGATATTGGAAAACTTTGATTTTAGGAGATGCAAGTGGACATACTCTTCAACGACGAGAAGCACATTCCTTATCGCAACAAGCTGGATGTGGTCCTCAAGAAGAGAGTGGACCCGAGGAATGGCAACGTCTCCAGACCGTGTTGTTACCACACTACCGTTTGAATCTACGAACTAAATACCAACGCAAATGAATACCAACGCAAAACGATTGACATTAAATGTACTGTATAGTGGTGTAGGATCCGGACCCCCCATTCACGTCTTATACGATGATCACCAGTACAATTGTATAGTATCTATGTCTGGACTCTTAGAATATAATTAGTATTGTGAACGTTGTGATGTGGGTTATAATCATGTATGATCTCTTTGGTATCACGAATAATCTGATTGGTATCATATACCGGCATAGGTTCGTTTTCTTGTTCTATAGTGTACTCCATAGCATACTCCATATTTGATTTTTTTATCACTCTTAGACTAATTTCTCCTAGGTGTCTATCACTGCTTGGTTTTTCAACGGAATCACGTTGCCAACGACGCATAGAACAATCATCAAAAAGGTCAAAGTTGACGAGAAGGAGTACTGTATCGCGTGCGCTATACTGCTCATATAAAAAGCCGTGCGCGTCTATTTTCACCGCGCTTCGATTCAGAAGAAACACATATTAAAGACCACCGACATGATGGTAGTGATTGACACTGAGCTGTTTTGGGCTATCAAGCCGTGGTATATCTTTACCAAACCGAGGACGGCGTCCCAGGAGTGGGAGTATTTTGAGCGACAGAAGGCCTGGGCTCTAAGATTTTCAGAGCCGCTACGGCGAAAAGAAGGCCAGAAGACCGAAGATGGTCTGCCTTTAAGGCACAGGGTTTTCAACCCTAATCCAACCGCCCTTTTAAGGGCCACCAAACTTACTCGAAAAAAACCTTCACTGAAAGTATGCAGTTTTTGTATGTGCTGTGTTATACTGTAGTGTAAAGTCTAGCCTATAGTAAGTGAATGTGAACATTCACTAGCTCTTTTACTTAATCGATAAAATTTATTAGATAGAAATTCAAACTAGTAAAAATAGCAACTTTAAAAAACTAAAGAATAAGTTCAGTTAGACTTCTGAGAGCTCATTTGTCATCCAAAGCTCGAAGAGTCAACATCGTCAGAAAAATTCCTCTGGTGAGTGTTTAAATTTGTTTCACTGTCTGAAGTTACATAAAAACTGCATACTTTCAGTTAAGGTTTCTTTGCGAGTACGTTGGGTGGCCTTAAAAGGACCGTTGAATTTGTTTTGTTGGAGAGAAAGTCTACTGTCCGTCCAGCAGACCTCGCAAGTGCATGCCTTCAATCACCTTCTCTTCTATTAGCCGTTTTATTTGGCGTTGCCACAGAAGCCTCAAATCACCCTGTGCCATAGCCTGCTGCATCTCAGGCATCGGTGGTGCTGATGGAACAGCTCTTGGCGGAGGAGGCCTAGGTGGTGGTGTCCTAGGCTTATAAGGTAGCGGTTCCGGTGGATGGCTCGTAAACGCTGGCCTACGTGTAGCCCGCACAACTATCAATCTTCTCTTCGGAGACGAACACCGATGAATACCTCTGATGAAATCGCTTTCAGAAGGGATATCTTTAAATCTGTCCATGATGAACTGAGTAAAACTAAAGTCTGGTTTATATAGAGACTTTGAATTCGCACGCAAGCTATGACGTCAGAGGTCTTTTCATAGTATGAGTTGTTTCATGACCCGACTCCTACTACTGCTACTCGGAACGTTTTTGTCTTATACCTTAGATGATTGATACATACACTACTAAAGTGACCATGTATATAATACTACATCTCTCAGATTTTTACTAGTATTAAATTGTCTTACTATCATTCCATATCTCCCGATACGATACAGTTAAAGCATGAATTTACCATGGTTGTGGCAGGACCTACCAAATCGCGGAAAACTGAATTTGTAAAATAGTTGATTGAATGGAAGGATCAATGGATTCATTCCTCTCCCGACAAAACTGTATGGTGTTATTGTGAATGGCAAACTGCTTATGAAATCTTACAATGGGAACGTCATGTTCACTTTATTCAAAATATACCTGATGATATGATGGGTAGTAAAGCTCTCGACTCTATCGTAGAATGGTTACACGTAAAGCACATCATCGGAACTCAAGTGTGATCTACATCACTCAACACTTGTTTGATCGTGCTAAACAATATCGTACCATAAGTCTGAATGCTCATTATCTCGTCCTGTTTAAGAACCCTAGAGATAAATCTCAAGTGACCAGCTTATGACGTCAATTAGACCTACCAGGATAAAACCATGCATATCACGATGCTACAAATCGTCCTCATGGCTATCTCTTGATTGATCTCAAATCGTCTACCCCTGAAAATCTAAGATTAAGATAAGATCTGTTTCATCCTTGGTATACCGATGTTGTATACACATTATAGGTAGACAGTAACTTTCTCTAGGCCGCCATTTCTCGTATTCCTGTTAACGTAGAATCATGAATCCTTTACCTAAAGCCACCAGTAAAATCAACAACGTCGTATTCTAACGAATCAACAGGATGTTGTTTTACCTATCTTACCCTTATTAGCGTCATTTCTAATGGCCATTGCTTCTCGTGTCTTTAAATCTATTCTATAACCTTGAGCACACGAAAAATGATCTTAGTTCCCGAGAGGATCATGGGGGAACTCAAACAATGGAGAGAAAGAAGTTTAAATCCTTTGCCTCATACACCTGAAGTAGCATCTTCGGTACGTTTAGGTAATGAATTAGATGCGATTGTAGATCGTGATGATTTGTCTCCTGAAGCTAAGATAGCCAAGTTTGGTCAAGAACATCATCGATATCGTACGTATCTACAACAGGCTCGTCATCCTGAAAAACGGAGACATTGGTCTCAGAAAACAGAAAAAGTAAAAGAAGTCAAAGATGATGTTAAAGCTGAAATGTCTCCTGAAGATCAAGGTCTTATGACAGCTATTACATCTAGTGTCACTGCTCCATTAAAATCAAAAGTCCCTTTGTTATTTAAACATCTCAAGAAACATTCTGATATACTAACATGGGAAAAAGACGATCAAATGCAATACAAAGGGAAGACCTTACCTGGGACAAATATGGTTGATATCGTAACTGATGCCTCACGGCCACAACCTAGAAAAGGAATATCAACCCTCGGGACTCGATAATTTTGTAAAAGGATTAGTGGAATCGAATGTCCCTCGTGATTGGATTCGTAACCCTAATTATATCAAAGTGATGAATCAACCTATGGTAAAACCAAAGGCTATGAGTACCCCTAAACCTCTGGATGATAATGATGAAGATGACACAGGGTTCTATGACGCTTTGCCCACTCTTCCTTCTACTGACATAAAAGATTCTTCAAAGACACCCCTTAGTCAGAAAATGTTAAGGATTGGCAAAGATTGACTCCTACGGCCTGGTCTACCATTAAAAAATCCCAAAAGAGTTCTTATTTTCCAGAATGGATCAAAACTCAAAATCTTCGCAAAATGCCAAATTAGCATCCATCTATTATGATCCCTCTAATCGAGAAGTGAAACGTCGAAAGTATCCCATTTCTCTAAATGAGGTCAAACAATGGTTGGAAGAACAAGACACGTATACGCTTCATATATCTATTAAGAGAAAGTTTCCTCGTAACCAAACACGAGAGTGACCGATATGGATGAACAATTGCAATTAGATTTAGCTGATGTATCCAACATCAAGACACACAATGACGGGTATACGTTTCTTTTATGCGTCATTGATGTTCTATCTAAATATGCTTTATAAGGGTTATCCCTTTGAAAAATAAATCCGCCAAAGAAATTATACGAGGGTTCCAAGCAGTATTAAAACAAGCTAAATGACGACGTCCCATTCGTATACAATCCGATAAAGGAAAATATTTTTTGAATCGTGAATTTCGTCAAACGTTTCATGATATTCATTTCTTTACAACAGACAATACAGAAACAAAAGCTAGTATTGTAGAACGATTTCAACGGACACTGAAAGCTCGCATGTGAAGATATTTTACTCATACTCGTTCACTTCGTTATGTTGACGTTCTACCTCAGATTGTTCAAGCTTATAATCAATCGTATCATCGTAGTATCGGTAGAACCCCCAAAGAAGTCAACCTTTCCAATGTGTTGATGTTAAACAATCGACACCTAAATAGCCATCTTAAAGGGGCTCGGGTCTGGATCCCCAGAGAGAAGTGGTAAAAGGATGTAAACATTATAAGTAAAATTGAAGTACCAATCAATAATCAAAACCTCAAGTCCATTATAAAACGACGAAAAAGATGTGCAAATGGTCTCAACATGAAGAACAATTACGATCCAAAAGGGGATAAGACCAGGTGTCCGGAAGGAGTCAGCGTCTTCTGCTGGCATCCCACACCCGTCGCAAATGTTTTATGGAAACCTTTCTAGTTCGATGAACGGCTAAAATTCGGTAAAAAGGTCAAGTTTGGTGACGAGGACAAGTTCGGTGAAAAGCATGATTGGTGAAACGGAGTCACAGTCTGTGGCCGTGATCCAAAATATTATCTAATATCTCTGAGAGGGTACTTCATAATGTTTAACAAAATCCCCGTATCGACCATTAAACGTCTTAAACGACGACTTTAAGCTTTCAACAACGTACCTTGTGGAAGTAGTTTATTGGCGAGTCTGGCTCTCAGAATAAAACATTCATCAGAGGAGAATGCTCTGGCATAACGTGTAAGTTGTGAAATGAAAACGCTATAGGCAGGAGAAGATGGAATATTACTAGAAACGGGAAGTTTGTGATATGGAAATTGAAATTGTCATAGAGGGATGCGTAAAGTTGACCGTCTTTTCCAATCGACAGGAGTAAATCTAGGTAAGAAGCAGATGTATTGCTCTCTGTCGTCTCATTGATCTCTAGCTCAACAGGATACATCTGGCCGAGGTAATTCTGAAATTCATTATTATTTATGGACAGAACACCGTCGATATACCTGTAAAATTGAACCGAGATGCTAACTGTTTGTTTCCTTTGGAGAGCAAAGATTGTATAAATTCCGCTTCATATGAATACAAAAATATGTCAGCCATGAGAGGTGCACAATTGGTACCCATTGGAATGCCGACAATCTGTTGGAAAACTATAAACAATACTGAACACACAAAATCCGGAAGTAGAGAATTCCTATCATACTTTGGATAGGACCGAATCACCAAAGAGGCTCCAAATGAATTCTGTAAACTGACGATAACTGGTACGTCGTTATAAAAATGAGTTTACAACTCTTTATGTACTTTCAAGATTGCATACGTTAGACCCTCTAATGGGATACATCAGAAAACAGATAATAGTTAGATTAAAGTTTGACTGAAGTTTGACCGACCACTAAAAAGACCATTATCATATATATATATATATATATATATATATATATATATATATATATATATATATATATATATATATATATATATATATATATATAAGTTACTGATCAAGGCAGCAATCATTATGGTAAAACAGACTTACCGAGACAGACTACAACGAACTTTCCCCCTACAAACTCGATCACCAGTGTATGAATCTGTGCAATTCACATGAATTATTGGACTTTGTACAAACTTGATAATAATATCTGCTTATTATCTAATCCCGCTAGGGTCATTTCGAATTAAGTGGGAAAGTTTGCCAGTTTTCTTGCGGAAGGTCGGTGGTCTTTACCCGGATAACCGGGATTTCTCCTCCACCAATAAAAACTGGACGCCATCATATGACTGAAAGATTGTTGAGTGTGGCGTAAAACAAAAAATCAAACCAAATCAAAGCTTATTATCTCGACAGACATGAGTAAAAATCAGGTAATTGTTTTGTATCATTTTATTACAATAGCTCTAGTTCAAACCTACTAGACTTCACATGTTCCTAAAATCACGAATTGGACTTATGTATATTTGACTTGTCCGCTCTTCCTATTGGTGAAATACGTTTTCCTCATTAAAATTATTACGGAAACGAAAATATCGCTGTGTAAAATAAGTGTGGTGCGAGTGTTATTGGTAGATGATAAACGAGTGCTCATTAGAAAATCAAATGATTATTACATTGAGCACACTTAAGGAAGAAATCTGAACATTGTACATCGTAAACCAATGTCGACATTTTATGCACTTCATCATGGTTCATCTTTTTGTGTCAATAGTAGTAATGTTTATGTTCTGTTTTGTTTATTGGTGTTTAAAGTCCCACTGAAAATTGCAGGCTTCAAATTTTGGCCCATGTTCGGTACTTACGGCCATTGAGCTGTGATGATTCTTTAACGTGCTGACACCTACTCTGACACGGGACCTAGGGTTTTACTGTCTCATCCGAAGAATAGGAAACCAACCTGCCACCGGCTGGACTCGAGTGCGCCACCGGCTGGACTCGAGTGCGCTACCGACTGAGCCAGTTCGGCTCAGTAATGTCTAAAATCATATAATCATGTTAAAACACACGCAAACGCATATACGAAATAAACATGGCAAAACGTGTCTGCTTTAAAAAAAGTATTATTGTACAAATAATAATTGATGCTATGACAATTGCTAGATTCAGTGAATGCGATGTATACCTAAATAATTACACATTCGTGTTCTATACACGACATCCAGATCATTTACAAATACACTAAGGTAATCACCGGCAAAAAGACGAATAGTTCCCATCACAGAACTTGTTTGAAAGTTCATATTTGATTGGATTTGGACTACTTTATTTTTAAGCAATATCTGATTAGTGTTTGTACAAACTACAGATGGGTGGCATATGCGGTTTAAAGTATGAATAAATGTTGAAGTATTAGGCTTCCCCATATTTTTAATTGTTAAATGACTGTAAACGAGATAAACACCTGTTTTAAATATTGATATCCCGTCATTCCTGTACAAAAATGCAGAAGATGTAGCTCCATAACGACTGTTATTTTCCCATAGAAGTTCACCGTCTAAAAAACAAAAATACAAAGATTATGTATGATTAGCAATTATTCCGTATATTTGAGTATGTATCGTTTCGTTTAATACACCTGTCATGTTGTAAACCTTGAATTTACAAGGTGGATGTAAATACAATTAGTTTAATTACAATTAGATAAGTTTGAATAAATACTAACTAAACTTTCAATATAATAAATAATAATAAATATCACCTTGGAGAAGCAAATGCAATATTTGAAATAAAAACTGTTTTGTATATACGTTCATACACAAGCCGAACAAGTATTCGCACAAGTCATATTTACTTCAACCTACTTTTACCAGAGAAAGAAACTTCATCCACATGTCAAACTCCAGAAGTAAAAGTTTCATAAGTTCAGATGCACAGGTCCTTTAGCTAGCTGAAATTTTAATTTACAGAGAGAGAGAGAGATGCTTAGTTTTCACGTCGACCTTACCCCTTAATTCAGAAGTATTGGCGTAACGAAATGCCACTGATGGTTTTTGATTGAACTGATCTGCTCGTGGAAGTATGATTCTTTCGGATGCAATCTGTAACAAAGTACTACAAATTATACACTCTGATAAAATTACAAACATTCAGTCGCGTATATTTGCTCGGTATAAACAATATACGTACGTACATGCAAACATGCATTTCAATTACCTGATTAACTAGGTACACAAGACTCAGTGGTATTTCAATCCGATATTTGTCTCTGGTTGATACGTCGTTTTTATCATTTTCTTTAATTATTCCTCGACCTGTGTGGTTTTGCAATGATGGCGATATAGCCGAGAAATACATGAAATTCCTACTTTCATTTTCACCCAAACTATTTTTACATACTTTTGGTGACTGATAATCGCTCAAATTGTGTAGTACCTTGACATAAATACACACCAAAACCAGCAAAACAAAGTTTAATAAAAATGAAATTATTATACTTGTAGCTAAGTTTTTCTTTGAGTATTTCTTTTTTATTTCTGTTTCCTCTTGAATGGTTGTGTTAACTTTTCTATCACTCAGAACAAACGACATACATTTTCTCTTGAAGATTTCCAATAATTTGTTCACGGAATTTGCATACATCCAAACTCCAGAGCACATCTGATGAGAACACCGCCAATCCAACACTGTAGTGAAATATCAAATAATATATATCACAAGTCAAAACCAGGAAATAACTTTTGTGTCATTTAGATACCTAATTGCTTTTTAAATATTAGCCAATACATAATACCAAATTTATAATTTTGGAAAAAGGTTAAAATAATGCTCCAGACGATTGTTTCTGCCAATAAGACTTCATCAGTTCAGCTAGATATTAATATATATTCATTTCCGAAAGAAAAAGTGGTAAGTGATAGATGTAGAATCAGAAACAAAAAGGTGGTATTATATAAGGTAAAAAATAACCAAAATGAACTCTTAAATCTGTCTTAGAACTACCACTGTAAAAAGATGACTATCTTAGCTTTAGAGGAGTTTATATTTGAAACGGTACTATCCATTCGAAACATTGCTTTAGCGTAAATGTAATTACTGAATTGTCCAGCAGCCATATCGCTTTGTAATATAAAATAGTAATTATGGCACGTTTTTTGCCTTAGCCAGGTATGATATTTTGATTTTGTTCTAGTGATGTACCTCAATTACTGTAGCGGTATTCTAAATTTAGCGCCTTTCGCGCTCAAGTATTTGCGCTAATTCAAGGACAGTGCTAAAATTTCTCCGTTCTGTATATACGACAAAACTAATGAAATTACTTGTGCGAATTAAAGATTGTGCTAATAAGTCTATACCCCCTTACAGCGCTAAAATATGAGTGCGCTAATTTAAATACACATACAGTAAATGAGAATGTCACAATCTATAAATGCAGTACCCAGAAATAAGACTATGTGTCATATGGACACCCGATGCGATAACATTTCTTAAACGTTGTACTGTATCGTGCAATAGGACTTTGCTGGATCATTGTTATTAATGTTTTTGCAGATCAGATAAAAAGATACGAACTTACCAATGTTATTTTTTTCACACCACTGCATGCTGAAATTTTCTTAAAATGTAACTTCACTTATGTATCAATTTCCGGTTACAATTATCATTCCACACTTAAAATGAATCCGCGATCAAATAAGATTTCGAAGAAAAACCTACACATGTACTTAGGAAAATTCACGGAAGTGACATATTATGCATTTAATTTCTATAAATAACTATATCACATTATGGGGCACTTAAAATCTCAACAGTGAATTTCTGTTTGCTGCGATTCGTGATCATCAGCGAAATTTAAAGTATAATGTAGTTTATTTAGATAGTAACGTCATTTCCCATTACTTTCTATATACAATTTTCTTTTTCGAAATTATTCTCCTGAGTATCCATTTCTTTTAAATTTTTATTCTCTGAGCCTAATCCGTGCAATTTCGTCTCATAAATCACAGTTTATTCTGTGCTACTAAAATTAAAGATACATATTTTTTCTTTACAATAAGTTTTTTCTAAGAACAAAGAAGGAAATGATGTTGCAAAATTAATCAAGTAAGAATAAATGGATGTAATTTCATAATAAACATACAGGTTCAAATAAAAATGTTATGATGTCAATCTGTGTACATTTTAAATGTTATTGCTAAAAACTAAAAGAAAATAGACCTTCAAATGGAGTCAATGTAAACTATGAGTTCGGTACGCCCGTGCAATACGTAAGGTCGTGTGACACTGCAGTTGGATAAGAAAATTATGTCAGAGCTTAAACGGAATTCCACTCATTGAAAATGGTATAAGAGGAATTAATTTCAAATTTGTGTACCGGCTTAGATAAGAATATTTAATTAATGCGATTAAATCTGTTTATCAAAGTGCGACACATTTATTTTCTTATTTCATTTGTCCGAGTTGTTTTGCATTTTGCATTAATCGAATCCAATTTCGGTAAGCGGAACTTCTTGTCTTCCTGTCACTTCCGCTGGTATATAAAGAGGTGTCCCCGTGCAACATGTGTCCGCTCACCTGAAAAGTGGCAATTTCGCTCATCAGTTTCCGTTGAGTGTTTAACTTTCTTAGCAGACGCTATTTATATTTATTTGATTATGTTTAAACTCTGTTCGACAGATCTTGGAGTTTAGACTTAAACATGTTTATATTTGCATATTTATTTTTGGGGGGACGCCAATGGGACTCAACTTGGGTACTGGCTCCCATATTTAATCTGAGTACAATCGTGGCCACATATCGCCAAAATGAATATATATATATATATATATATATATATATATATATATATATATATATATATATATATATATATATATATATATATATATATATATATATATATATATAATAAAATAAACATATTTCAAAATTACATTATTCTTTTTTGTTGTTTATTACCAGACTCGCTCCACCTCGAAAAAGAACTGTAGTCAGTATATGATAGCAGCGCATGTTCTGCTGATTTAAAAAAAACAATGGTATGGTACTAGTGTATACCTGAATAATTGATTCAGGTAGATGATTAGATTGTTTTACTCTGGATAATGGTGTGGTGCCATCTGGGATAAATAAGGGGCACGTAATAAATACAAAATCACAAACGTCAATATCTCACTTACTTTCTGTATATAGACAAAACTACACAAATGTTTCTATCCGTATCATCAGACTGATTGTTGTAACGGAAGGATTCAGTTGAATCCTTCCACTACAATAATCTTGAGCAGTCTAATGTCAAAATTATTTGCCAGATTTCTATAATATTATATAATAAGGATGTTTGATACATTTAAAAGGGCGTGATTGCCTTGTTTAAAATATTTTTGATTCCTTTGTCATATTCAATCATAAAAAGTTTCTTATTTCAACATTTCGGTATAGCCAAACAGCAACAAAACAACTATTTGAAGTTGGTATATTACATAACTCTCCCAAATTGAATACTTCTTTTAATTGTAGAACTGTTGTTCTTAAATGTCTCAAAATACAATCATTCGTCTTTAATATCTTCAGTCAATACTCCTATTTACATGGAAACGACCCTATCCGGAATATTTCCAGAGTTAATACTCTCTAAGAAATATACATGTGTTTTTCTATATTCTTACAGGCGTGGAAACTGCGTGTTTCTTATCCGTAGTCCAAGATGTTCGCAACATGTGTCAGAACAAGTTTATCTTTATTTCTTGCCTATAGCAATTCCAAAACAGATGTTTTTGGCAACAGATTTAAATTTATAATTGCGCCTTGTATAATACCACCTTTTCTTTCGGAAATATATCTATATTAAATTCTACCTCAGCTGTTGAAGTGTTATGACAGAAAAGGTGATCATTTGAATTTGTTTTCGATTCCTTTTTTCAAAATATAACTTTGTTATTGTTGATCATATACTGACAATGTATGTAGTACTAACTAAAATAGTGATATATTATCCAGTGCAAGTCATTAACCAGTACAGTACGTGGTGTCCTATGACATGTGTAATTTCTTACAAAAAAAATTAAACATGTTATAGGACAGTAGACAATGTCACATTTGTTATTTGAATACTAATTTTCACTTGTAAAATCGTACTTACCGTTAAGTAAAATGTATTTTTAAACACACACACACACA